>APFE030846179.1:96882-108341 GCA_000404065.3 Pinus taeda
ATAAATTTCCCATCCCGGTGGTTGATGATTTGCTGGATGAACTCAATGGGGCTCAATTCTTCACTAAGCTGGATCTTCGCTCAGGCTACCACCAAATTCGCATGAAGGAAGTCGACATTCCAAAGATTACTTTCCGAACTCATGAAGGCCATTATGAGTTCCTGGTCATGCCATTCGGTCTTTGTAATGCCCCATCTACTTTTCAGAGCCTTATGAACTACCTTCTCAAACCATATCTTAGGAAATTTGTCCTTGTCTTCTTCGATGACATCCTCATCTATAGTTGCACTTGGGCCGCACATCTTCAGCGTGTAGATCTACTCTTGCAACTGCTCCGCAAGCATAAATTATTTGTTAAGATGTCCAAGTGTTCGTTTGGCATGGAAGAAGTCGAGTATTTGGGCCACATTGTGGGGCGTGAAGGTGTCAAGGTGGACCCCAAAAAGATCCAGGCAATGCAGGATTGGCCTCAACTTAAGACCTTGAAGAGCCTGAGAGGATTTTTGGGTTTCACAGGCTATTATTGCAAATTTGTCCGCAATTATGGTTGCATAGCAAAGCCTCTCACTCAACTCCTGAAGAAAAATTCTTTCTTCTGGAATGAGGACGCGCAACAGACATTTACAACTCTAAAAAATTCCATGTGTTCCACTCCAGTCTTAGCACTACTTGATTTCACCAAATCTTTTGTCATTGAATGTGATGCTTCAGGTACGGGTATTGGGGCGGTCTTAATGCAGGAAGGTCAACCTTTGGCCTTCACAAGCCAACAACTAAGTGGGAAGAATCTGGGCCAATCTACCTATGAGAAGGAAATGATGGCCATCTTACATACAGTAGAGACCTGGCGACCTTACTTACTGGGGCGACATTTCCAAATCCGTAGAGACCATCACAGTCTTAAATATTTTTTGGAGCAACGCCTATCCTCCCCACAACAAAATAAATGGCTCGCCAAAATGCTAGGATATGATTATGAGATCATTTACAAGAAAGTGCAAGAAAATAGTGTAGCAGATGCATTATCTCGGCAATTTGAGGAGGAAAGTACCCTGCTAGCAATTTCCCTTCCCATTCTAGAATGGATTGAAGAGGCTTGCAGGGAATGGCTTTCACATCCTGGGCTTTCCCAACTCATTTCTCAATTGCAGGTGGATCCAAATTCCACCAAGGGCTACTCGTGGCAGGATGAGGTTCTTCGCTACAGGGCCAGAGTCGTAATATCACCAACATCCACCCTCAAAAGTCGCATTTTGGCAGAATTGCACTCATCCCCCATTGCAGGACATTCAGGCTTTCAGAAGACATATGCTCGCACTAGAAGATCATTTTTTTGGACAAGCATGAAAAAGGACATCCTTACTTTTGTAGTAGAATGCGATGTCTGTCAACGCCACAAAGGGGAGACCGTCAAAGCACCAGGCACATTACAAATGTTGCCCATCCCGACATCAATATGGACGGAGGTTTCTATGGATTTCATTACAGGTCTTCCAAAGTTAGGAAACAAGTCAGTCATCATGGTGGTTGTGGAAAGACTTTCGAAGTATGCTCATTTCTGCGCCCTACCCCACCCGTTTACACCGACTTTGGTCGCTCAATCTTTCATGGATCAGATCTTCAAATTATATGGCATGCCCACTTCTATTGTGTCTGATCATGACCTGATCTTCAACAATAATTTTTGGCAGGAATTCTTCAGGCTACAAGGCACCCAACTAAAACTCAGTACTTCCTATCATCCACAAACGGATGGTCAAACTGAAGCCGTCAAAAAATGTCTGGAAACCTACCTTAGGTGTTTCACTTCAGCAAAGCAACATCTTTGGGTACAGTGGTTACCTCTGGCTGAATGGTGGTATAACACAAACTATCATGCCACCACCAAAATGACTCCCTATGAAGCAGTATATGGTCAACTCCCTCCTTCCCCTACTTCTTATATCAAGGGATGCTCAAAGGTACAAGCAGTGGATCAACTCCTACAAAACCGTTCAACCATGCTCGTCCATCTTAGAGAGAATCTGCATCAAGCTCAAAACCGCATGAAGCAATAGGTAGACCAGCATCGCTCAGAGCGCCAATTTCAAGAAGGGGATCAAGTATTTTTGAGGCTGCAACCATATAAGCAAACATCACTCAAAGACAAGGGTTGTCAGAAACTATCTCCAAAATTCTACGGACCATATCAAGTACTTCAGCGCATTGGTGAAGTAGCATACAAGTTGGCTTTTCCGCCTACTACAAAAATCCATCCAGTTTTCCATGTCTCATGCCTCAAGAAAGTGATTGAGAACAATTGCAAAATTTAAACTAGTCTACCTGAATTGGACGAGGAAGGGTCAATTTGGCTCCAACCTGAACAGGTTCTGGACACACGAGAATGGCCCTTGTGTGGCTGAGTGATTAAGGAAGTCCTCGTCAAGTGGAAATACACCTCTCCGAAAGATGCAACTTGGGAACTAGCCACTATTCTTCAGCAGTTTCCGCAGCTTCAGCCTTGAGGACAAGGCTATTCTTAAGGGGGGGGCATGTTAGGGCCCACCCTAACCCCCTTATTTATGAAGTGGGATCACGTCATAATAAAGAGTCAATAAAGCCCATATTAATAATTGTAAGTGGTTAACCCGCTATTAATGACAGGACCACAGTTAGTTGCAAATGGGCCTATTATTAGATAGATGGTATTAATAAAACCCATGGTATTGATCCATGGTATTACATGTATGAGTCATATATAAAGGATAGAGACTCCCTGCGAGGAGCATCATGTCTTATTTTTGAATCAAGCTCTGCTCTATTGGAGGTTGCCCCCTCGAAGAGGCCAGTGAACATTGCTTTCCGAATAATAAAATATTTGTTGTTGACTCTCATTATTCTATGTTTAGGGTATTTTTCTTCGCATATTCTGTATTTGGGTATCTTTTGCAAGTTAAAAGCATAACAGCTTCAGGGAGATTTTCAGCCCAATCCTGATGATGATTTGCCATAGTCTTAGTGAGAATGTTTTCCAATACCTTTTTTGTGCTCTCCACTTGACCATTCACTTGAGGATGATATGGGGTTGTTATCATATGTTTGATCCCATATTTTTCCATAAGCTCCACTATCATGTGTGACGTGAACTACGCTCCTCCATTTGAAATTATCTCTCATGGAGTACCATATCTCACAAAAAATTCTTCAAATAGAAAGTCTAAGACAACCTGCTCTATCGCTTTTGCTACAGCCTTGGCTTCCACCCACTTCGTCACATAATCTGTACAAACTAAAATGTGGACTTTTTGATGTGAAGGTGGGTTAAATGGACCCACAAAATCAATGGCCCATCTTTTGAAAGGCTCAAGAACTACCTGTGGTTGTAATGGCATTTCATTTGAGCGACCAGGTTGACCCATTCGTTGGCAGCTATCACATCTTTGAACATAGTTTCATGCATCGCTAAAGATAGATGGAAAATAATATCCCATCTGTAACACCTTGTGGCAAGTTTGTTTGTCTGTAAAATTCCTCCCACAAGGGTCATCATGGGCATCTCTCAAAACCTCATAGATGTCACTTTCTGCTATACAACGATGAATCTGATGATCACCCCCATATAAAAGAGATATCCTGCTATCCATGAGTAACGGGCATTATGATGAATAATCCTTCATTTTTCCCTATATAACAAATGCTGAGTTACTTTTCCTGTAGCCAAATAGTTAGCAATATTTGAATACCAAGGGGTATTAGTAGAAATTGCAAACAAATGTTCATCCAGAAAGCTATCTTCTACCAGTTCTCCTTAATTATTAGCATTTAATCTAGACAGAAAATCAACAACTACATTATCCTTGTCTGGTTTACCTATAATGGTGACATCAAATTCTTGAAGTAATAACAACCACCTTGTTATACGCCCAAGATTTACAGGTTTGTTCATCAAATACCTTATTTTTGCGTGATCAGTGTGCACAAAATTAGGATACCTAGTAATATAGTGTCGAAATTTACTAAGAACATAGATGACAACCAAGAACTCCTTCTCTGCTACCGTATAGTTTAACTCAATAGACATTAAATTCTTGCTAACATAATAGACCGCATATGGCTTCTTATCTTCTTGTTGTCCTGATCTAGGTGGATCTTCAGACACAATGGCATGGAAATGCTCAAAAAAGTGTTTGGAATGATGTCGACATAGGACCAAAGCGTAGATCTCTTCGTCCTGATCATCGAGGTGTGAACGGTTCGTCAATCCGAGACCGAATGATGAAGTTATTGCGAAAAGTGTTTTCCTTAGTTCCTTTGAAAAAAGGAGGCTTTCTCTCATAAAATGGGTTTTTTAGCCTTATAAGGCAAATCACATCGGAAGGAGTCCAAAGGGCGGACTTAAATAGGCCTTTAGAACCCCCGATTAGAAATCTCTGATTAATTGAAGATTGGGGGCATGCTAGTTGCAATATCAGGGCGTTTGGAATGAGCGATATGCGATTGTCAATATCGGCGATCGGAACGATCGGCCGATCAGAGATTGGCGTTGGCGGATGCCAAAGGTGGAACCCTAGGCTACAGTGATTGTGATATGTGATAGCGATCAACAATGAGCAATCTCCACCATCGGATCAGGACAGATCAACAGTCCAGATCTAATCAGCATATTGGCAATCGGCGATCCCCTGATGTACAGGGCCAATGACCTCAGCGATATAGTGCAAACCTGATGGGTTTATGGACTCGATTTAATATATTTTGAAGTCCGGTTTATTGGATTTTTCATAGTTTTCTGTGTATTTTGTGTTCCACGTGTATTTGTCTGTTTAAACAGAAAAAAGGCCAGTTTTGGGGTTTTGTTGCGCCAACAAACATTCGATGCAAACGACTTCTATTCCTAAACAACAGGCCTCTATTATAAACAAAACTGACACTGCATTTTAAGCGGCCTTGTCCCAAACATGTTATAAAACACGATGGATATAGGGAGCCTAGGAAAAGAGAGAGAGCCTGTGCCAGAGAGCCCGAGAGCCTGCACTGAGTGCCAGAGACCTCAATGAGGAGGCTGTGCCCAATGGAGAGCCACAACATGAGAGGACCAGATAGCTAGAGGTAGCTAGACAGTGTCGTATTTACTCAGAGAAGATGGAAAGCAGAAAGCTTGAAAGCCAAAGCATCGTAGAGCTTGAGTGCCACAAAGCGTGATCGAGGCAGCGCAAGAAGGTAGCCAAAGAACCATAAGGTCTGTAGAGCCACAGAGTTGCAGTGACATAGCTAGAGCACTGCAAAACCAGATAGCTAGAGAGCTACGGAGCCCGAGGATTCTAGGATAGTCTCCCTCTTCAAATCGATGTTGTGAGATCGATGTTTCAGTGCTTTGACAGCAGTTGTTTCAAATGCTCGAATTGTGAAAGCTAGAAAACGATCGATGCATGGGAAGCTGAAGTCCAGATCAGTATCAGGCTGTGCCTGTGCGTCGACAATGTGAACAGTGCATTCACAGTGGATGGTTTTGCTAAGGATACGAATATCTAGCTTCATATGGCTTTATTACAAGGTATATGATGTTTTTCATACATTTGTTCTTTATACATTATGCTATGAACATCCACTTCTTCAGATGGCTTGTGGTGTGAGGTATATGATTATTGTTTATATACTTCTTCTTATTCCATTATGTTGCATAGATCCTTGATTGGTATTGAGGCAGGATCTTATTTTTCCATGTTGTCATGATTCCTTGCTGATTTGATGCAGAATCTTCTATATGATGTACTAGTTGCCATAACTCATCATGTTATGTTTTGAGATCCCTTGTTGTATGTTGCTGCGATACTCTTGTTTATTACATGTTGTCGTGCATGTGTTTTGTTTTGACATCCCTTTTGTGCCATGTTGGAAGAATGCTCACTATGCATGTTTTGTATCATACTGATAGGAGTCTTTTGATTGAGAGTTCTAGTTGTGGAACATGTCTTAGAGCCACTCCTGCGTGAGGGCATTTTTCCTTGTATGATCATCACATAATATCTTATGTACATCACCTTTATTAACAACACTTAATGCAGTAGCCTACACCATCTTGACACCGGGGCCCGGAGACGTAGTCCCTCTTGGACGAACTCAGTTATCAACGCTTATGTTTTCATGTGTTGACAATTGTTATGTTCCTCTTCTTTTCTGCATGCACATGTATTCATTGATGTTCTTTTAAAATACAATTTTCAAATATCATGAAAGTAAAAGGTCTTGGAAGGGTCCTTCTTCACACTCGAACCTGGATCAAGTGGTATCAGAGCAGTCTTTACGTGTATGTGGATTGCAGTGTGAACAATGGAACGTGCAATGATAGAGGATGAAAGATCGATGTGTGAGACCATGCTCGACATTTACAAGAAAGTGGAAATTGTGTATGAAACTCTACAAAAAGAAATAGAGGAAAAGGAGCAGTTATAGCTTCAGTTGAAAGCCACACAAGAGGCCATGGAGGAACTGAAGCAAAACAAACATAATCTTCAAAGAGAGAATGACAAATTGAAGATGCATCTACATGAAGAGAAAGAGGAAAAACAAATTTTGCTACGATAGCTGCAAGCAAAGGACGAGGCCTTGGAAAAGCTGCAACATAACCCATGTGAGGTAAAAAGTAGTTCTCCTTCTTCATGCATGTTTCCTAATGATGATTTCGTTGTGTTTGAAAATCATACCATAGGAATTGGCTCGAAATTGTTAAAGAGAATGGGGTATGAAGGAAAAGGCTTGGGCATTAATGGCCAAGGCATTGTCGATCCCATCAAAGTAGAGGAAGTACCCCGTCAGGTAGGACTTGGGTATGTCAGAAAGGAGGTTGGGGAATGTGCTAAGACAGTTAGCGAACTACCAACACTGGATGATGAGAAACCCTCATCAGTTCTTTCCAAATCAAAAGAGGAGGTAAAAGATGTTGATTTCCTTTCGATTTCATCTTCTCATAGTATGATGTCTTTTTGAGATTTGGAGATCTCGATTGCAAGGACAAACATGAGGCTTCTTACAAGGATGAGGCACGAGGAGAAACAAGAACTTGGTGCTAACAACCAAGACATGACTCAACCTTTGGAGGTTATGCACAAACATCAATTTGCAAGCTCAAGGTACACTAAAGGAGAGTGCTTGAAGGTGTTAGATTTGTCCGAGACATCGTTGGGGAAACAGAATGATGGTAAAACATCCCCATCATCCCATGGTAGTTCCCATTATAGGGAGAGAGCTAAGGCAAGTTCTCATCGCCATACTGACATCAGAAACAACAAAGGAAGTTATAACCATTTTCGATCTTCGAATGTTCATTTTGATTATGATCATGTTGTTAATAATGAATGAAGATCATGGCATCGTAAAATATGTACTTTTTTTGGTTTACCTAACCATATCTTTTCTAAGTGTTGAAAAAGGATGGCAGCACTCATGAAGTGTGAACAAACCTCTCAACAGCATGAAAAGAAACAGGTTAAGCAGATATGGAGGAAGAAAGCCTACTGCAGTCATTGCAACAAAAATGGCCATCAAAGAGCCACTTGTTGGAAGCTACATCTAGAGAAGCACCTTAAAGACAAAGTGTCAGTGCGTGAACCAGGAAGAGCAGTTGTTCAACAAGCAAAACCACTTCAAGGAGGTGACCCATTCACAAAGATAAGTGAAAAAATGGTTTCTAGACATGTTGTCATTTCATGGTCATTCTTTTGTAAATCACTTGTTGCATTTTAAAATGTAAATGTGATGATGTGTTTCCATCACGTACTCAGC
The DNA here is from genome assembly GCA_000404065.3 of Pinus taeda. NCBI lineage: Eukaryota > Viridiplantae > Streptophyta > Pinopsida > Pinales > Pinaceae > Pinus > Pinus taeda. Next base: position 104,644 of record APFE030846179.1, read on the forward strand.
AACAATGATGTCTGGTCATGTTTTGAGTCGTATTTTGAGTTTCATTTTAAAACTCTAAAAGTGATGTTATGTTTCCATCATGTGTCGAAACAATAGTGTTTGGCCTTATGTATGGAAATCATGTGTTGTAGTGATGATGTGTTTTCCATCACTTTTTGAAGCAACCATGATGGGTTGGCCTTGTTGTCATAGCTGGAGTGCTATGTCCATCTTAATGTAAAATTGACCACCAAGTATGTGTTATAAACTCGTGGTAAGTATGGGACATTTTGGGTCATTAGTTGGTCATGTCATTCAAAGCATGTAATTTGCAAAATAATGTACTACAGGTTGCAAAGGTAGCAGGTGTCGGTTCGTTGCTTAAGACTCCGAAGAAAAAAGGTGAAGGAGATGGAAGTGAGACCCTTTCAAGATGCTTGTGATACAGACAGGGTACAGAGAGAGTTGTAGATTACTTTTTATGTTTTTGGAGGACCAAAAGCTCCTCAATGCGTAGAATTGATCCAGGTGGATCTTCAGACACAATGGCATGGAAACTCTCAAAATCAAAGTGTTTGGAATGATGTTGACATAGGACCAGAGCATAGATCTCGTCATCCTGATCGTGGAGGTGCAAATGGTTCATCAATCTGATACTGGATAATGAAGTTATCGCGAAAAGTGTTTTCCTTAGTTCCTTTGAAAAAAGGAGGCTTTCTCTCATAAAAATGGGTTTTTTAGCCTTATAAGGCAAATCGCATTGGAAGGAGTCCAAAGGGAAGACTTAAGCGGGCCATTAGAACCCCCGATCAGTGATTTCTGACTAATTGGAGATCGGGGGCATGCTAGTTGCGATATCGGGGTGTTTGGAACGAGCGATATGCAATTGTCGATATCGACGATTGGAACGATAGGCCGGTTGGTGATCGGTGTCAGCGGATTCCAAAGGCAGAACCCTAGGCCACAGCGATTGTGATATACGATAGCGATCAACGATGAGAAATATTCACCAACAGATTAGGACACATCAACAGTCCAAATCTAATCGACATATCGGCGATCAGTGTATCGATGATTGGTGATCGACAATTGATGATCCCCCTATGTACAGGGCCAATGACCTCAGCGATATGCGATTACGATATAGCGTAGACTTGATGGGTTTATGGACCTGATTTAATATATTTTGAAGTCCGGTTTATCAGATTTTTCACAATTTTATGTGTATTTTGTGTTTCGCGTGTATTTATCTGTTTAAAAAGAAAAAAGGCCAGTTTTGGGGTTTTGTTGCGCCAGAAAACATTCAATGCAAACAGCTTCTATTCCTAAACAATAGACCTCTATTATAAACAAAAATAAAGCCACATTTTAAGCGGCCTTGTCCCAAACGTGTTATAAAACACGATGGATACAGGGAGCTGAGGAAAAGAGAGAGAGCATGTTCCAAAGAGCCCGAGACCCTGTGCTGAGTGCCAGAGACGTCAATGAGGAGGCTGCACCCAATGAGGAGCTGAGGTCCAGATCGGTATCGGGCTATGCCTACGCATCAACAATGTGAATAGCGCATTCACGGTGGATGGTTTTGCTAAGGATATGAATATCCAGCTTTAGATGGCTTTGTTACGAGGTATATGATGTTTTTCATATATTTCTTCTTTATACATTATGCTATGAACATCCACTTCTTCAGATGACCCGTGGTGTGAGGTATATGATTATCGTTTATATACTTCTTCTTATTCTATTATGCTGCATATATCCTTGATTGGTATTGAGGCAGGGTCTTATTTATTCCATGTTTTCATGATTCCTTGTTGATTTGATGCAGAATCTTCTATATGATGTACTGGCTGCCATAACTCATCATTTTATGTTTTGAGATCCCTTGTTGTATGTTGTTGGGATACTCTTGTTTATTACATGTCATCATGCATGTGTTTTTTTTGACATCCCTTTTGTGCCATGTTGGCTAGATTCTCACTATGAATGTTTTGTATCATACTGATAGGAGTCTTTTGATTGAGAGTTCTAGTTGTGGAACATCTCTTAGAGCCACTCCTGCGTGAGGGCATTTTTCCTTGTATGATCACAACATCACATCTTGTGTACATCACCTTTATTGACAACACTTAATGCAGTGGCTTACACCATATTGACACTGGGGCCCAAAGACTTAGTCCCTCCTGGACGAACTCCGTTATCAACGCTTATGTTTTCATGTGTTGACGATTGTTATGTTCCTCTTCTTTTCCACATGCAGATGTATTCATTAATGTTCTTTTAAAATGAAATTTTAAAACATCACGAAATTAAAAGGTCTTGGAAGGGTCCTTCTTCACACTCGAACCTGGATCATGTCCCAACACCACCCCTACAACCATTTCAAAGGCATCTACATGGATATGAAATGGAAGTTCCCAGTTGGGACCACGTAATATTGGAGCTTAACAGATTAGTTCCTTAATCTTTTCAAAATCTACTTCACAATCATCTATCCATAAAAATTCTACATCTTTAGTTAACAGTTGAAAAAGTGGAAATGCCATTTAAGAAAAAATTTCTATAAAACGCCTACAGTAACCAACGCAACCAATGAAACTACATACCTAAGTTGGTGTCTTAAGTATAGGAAAATGCAAAATTACCTTTACCTTGAAAGGATCAACTTTTATTCCAGCAGCTGAAAGTAAATGTCCCAACACTACTCCCTCTTCTCTCATCATATGATAGTATGTTCTACTCAAAGAAACATGCATTTTTTTACACCTTTTAAGAACTTTCTCCAAGTTTGCCAAACCTTCTCTTAATGTCCCCCCATATGGCATGCAATAATCCATGTAAACTTCAACACTGTCATTGAGTAATCAGAAAAAATCCCCAATATTTCCCTCTGAAAGGTAGCAGGCGCATTACAAAGACCAAACAAATGGACTCAGTAAGCGAATGTTCCCCAAGGACATGTAAAGGTAGTTTTGTCCTGATCCTCAGGAGCTATTTGGATTTGGTTATACCCATGAAACCCGTCCAAGAAAGAGAAAAACTTCTTCCCGGCCAAGGTATCAAGGACTTGGTCGATAAATGGCAGAGGAAAATGATCTTTCAAGGTTGCTTTATTCAACTCCCTATTGTTGAGTCTTGAAAATGTCATTCATTTCCATTACACTTTCACTATTATGTCCATTATATCACCTCCATTTCACTACTATGTCACCACATTCATCCCACTTTCATTATATTTATGTTTTTCCAATCTTTATTAATTCTAAGCCTTTTGAGTGAATTTGTGGTTAAAAATTAGAAAATAATGTGCATATGCTTATACCTAACAAATGGGTTGAGATTGCTGACATGTGTAGGTTGAAAGGAGGCTTCTAGAAGACCCTTATGTGGCACTCTAAGGCCAAATTCGAATTTGAGTGGAAAGAATCATGGGATCATGAGGATATGTGTCACATCTCCTAATTGTATTGTAACTCTAAGAAGACATGTGTCTTATCAATTCCTATTTTGATTAGGACTCTAGAGGTAGAGGGAGAGATTGATGGACTCTCATTAATGAGATGGCTTCTCATCTTTTTGTATAAATAGGAGATCTCTTTCCTTCATTTGTTAGCTTATTAGTCTTAGCTTAGCTTGGCTTGGCTTTTAGTTCTTTAGCTTGGAGTTTGTAGTTCTTCCTTGATGGATTTTGAAAGCTTTGGAGAGCTTTGTTGTACTTT
>APFE030846179.1:109539-129000 GCA_000404065.3 Pinus taeda
TCAACAAGAACAAAACCCCAAAACAAAATAAAATCTATAAAACAATGAAGTAAGAAAAAGGTTAACTAAGCACATATGGTGCACCACACTTCATCAGTTTACAATACCCGAATTGATAATTTATGTAGATAAATTTAAGACGTTAAATTGACTAGACACCTATAGTCTACACAAATCTACCATTTGAAATTCTTTTTAAGAGCAATAACCAGCCTGGATACCCACTGGCTGTCCGAGATTGGGTAAATAAATCCTGCATCCAATAACTTCTGAAGCTCCTCTTTGACAATGTTCTTCAAGGCAGGGTTCATCCTTCTTTGAGGTTGTCTTACGGGTCAAAAATATTCTTTGATGTAAATATGATGAGTACACAAATTGGCAAGGATACCTTTCATATTAGTATAATCCCAGGTGAAAGCTTCTTTTTGTGCTTGAAGGATCTTCAGGAGTTGTTCCGTCTGGGCAGGTGAAATATTCGGGTTTATTAGCATTATGATGCATCTGTTGTACTTGATGGCAACCCACTTGTAGCAGAACAACTCTCTTGTATATGGTAACTAGATGAATCTATAGAAGAGATATCAGATGTGACTGAATGCATAACAATAGTGTTTACAAATGTGATGAAATGTAGGACAGTTTCAAGGAATCAGTTCAGAAGGCAACTTACTCAGATGAAAGATCACAATGCAGCATGACAACAACAAAGAATTACACTTTAGAATACAAATAATGAAGAAAGAGAGGTATATGGAGGTTCACCTTGACCAAGATGCGTATACACGCGGGTTAATAGAACAAAATGAGCATATAACGTACACACACACTTTCACAGAAGGAAAAGCACGTATACCTTGGAAAACTAAGTTTTTGGTCCATGGTATTTTGATCCATGGTATTGGTCCATGATATTTGGTCCGAGGTATTGACCCTAGGTATTTGATCCAAGGTATTGGTCCTAAGTGGTTTTGGTCCATGGTATTGAGAAAGGCCTAAAACTATATAAGGAGGAGAAGATCATTACGCCAAGGAAGACAAGTATTGAACATTTGATAAAGTGTGAGATCCAATATACAGGTTATGGGTTTATGATGCTCTGCTTGATCTAAGCCAAGGAGGAACCTTAGTGGTTGATGGAGTACAAGATCTAATGATGGATCAGGATCATAAGGCTTGGAATGAATTATCTTTATATGGTTTGATCATGTTTATTCTAGATCTGTATACTGATGCATGTGTTGTTCTGTAAATATTATGATCTGGGTATAATTGAAGTATGGAATAGCTGCAAAATTATGAATGAATATTTACAGATGTATACGCTGGTTGACTTTGGTAAAAGAACGTATACACGCAGGTTCAACACATCGAAGTAGCGTATACCTTGTGAACTATGATGTTTGAAGTTCCAACTGATTCTTGTTGTTGATGCAGAGTTCTGGGTTTTTGCTTTATGTTCTGGTGACTGCATTCTAGTAACAGTGTTCAAATTGATAGTGATTTGCTTCAGTGATGATGGTTGATGGATCAGGATCATAATGACTTATCATTGTTTGATATGATGGGCTAGATCTGGTTGCTAACACATGTATTTTCCTTTATATGTGATGATCTAGGTATGTCTGAAGTTGGGAGGTGCAGTGTATACACTCTGATGCATGGTTTTGAGGTTACAACTGGTTCTAAATGATGATGCATTATTCTGGGTTCAGACCTGTGTATTGGTTACAATGATCTGTCTGTTCCAACCAATTGATAAAATTTGATTAAGTTTGAATGAATGTTTTATTCAGTTGTGTCAGAGATTCATAGGTTGTCAGTGATTGATTGATTCAGTTGTGGTTGATTCAGAAAGTGATGATTAAGTTTCAGTGATTAGTTGATGCAGATGTATTTGATGGTTGTATTACAATGGTGATTGATTTTGAGCTTCAATGTTGTTGATGGGTCCAGTATGAAAATTGGATGAAACGTGGCCTTCAGATTATGGTGTTGTGTTCCAAGAGTATCTAGTATGAAAATTTATGAAACGTGGTCCCTGGAGAAAGAAAGAAGGTTGTAGCCCTTTGTAGGTCGGCGCCTATGTGCTAGTAAACATATCGGCTAGTACAAGAGCTAGGGGGTTGTATCTCCCTTCCAGTAAAAGCTGGAGAACGAGAGAAGGTTGTAGACTTTTGCGGGTAGAAGCTTGCATACTGGTATGAGTTTGCACCAATACAATGTTGTAAACAGATTTTCTTATTATTAAAAGAAGGTAGAGACGACAACAGCAGGTGGTTTTTACCCACATTGAGTTTCCACCTTAAATATTGGTTTTCATGTGTGTTTCTTATGTGTGATGGTTCGCTCTGTTAATAACTACATATGGTTACTGTTTAATGTTTAATAAAGTACTGATGCACAGACTAAAGATCAACATATGATGAATTAACTGAATCATTATTTTGCTGGATATACGGTTGTTTCCTTAAACACAGTTGCGTGTACACGCAGTTTTCCCACATGGAAGTAGTGTATATAAATTTAAGTATGAAAAGAAAAAGATTATTGACTTGACTAATATTGATTCACCCCCCCCCCCCCCCCTCAGTAGTATTTCCAACAATTGGTATCAGAGCAGGTCCTTTGGTAGAAGCTTGATTGCTTGAAGGAGATCTGTAGAACAATGGGAAAGAAGCTAAAGAAGAAATCACCTCAAAAGAAGAAGACATCTCAAAGGAACTATGACAGTGGGAGAATCGATTGGGGATTATGTGGAAGAAACTCTTTAGATTCAAAATCACCTCAGAATGAAGATGAAAAAGAAAAAGAACTATCAGGTATGAATTTATTCACCTTTGGTGATACATTTCTCCATCCATTTGAAGATAATGAAAGTGATACTGAAACAACTAAATTTTCTCTTATGGGTGAGGAAGAGAGATATCAAATAGAGGCAGAATTTAAAAGGTTTACGGACAAAATTAGAGATGAACAAGATCTATTGGACAAAAGGGAATGTGCCTTCAAAGAAGAAGCTACCAAACTAAAAGCTCAACTAGAGGAAGGAAATGAAGTAAGGAAGCAATTCAAGGAAAAGGAAGATCAATGTCAAAAGTTGCAAGATGAAGTGACATCATTAAAGAATGAAGTAAATGAAAGGAGCACAACAATCAAGAAACTCAAAAATAGATCATGTTACTATGAAAGTCTTGAAGCTAAGATCCTCTCGCTAAAGGAAGATCATGAAAAATCAAATAAGCAGAATAAAGAACTACTCCAAGCTCTTGAAAAACAAGAAAACGAAGTTCTTAAATTAAGGCAACAGATGGAAGAAGGAAGAAAAGCTGAATAAATCATGAAGAAGCAGTATCTTGAAAAGGAAGAGCAATATCAAGTTGAGGTAAATATACTAAAAGGTAAATTAGAAGAAAAGGATAAGCTCTTATGATTTCAAGATAGTACTAAGATCTTGGATGATATTCTTAGTAGTCAAAGGTCTCCTAACATCAAAATTGGGCTTGGTTTTCATGAATCTATTGAAGGTGAATCTAGCTCACAAAGTGAGGCAAGGAACTCTAATGCAAAATCTAAAATGCTGAACAAGGAGATGAGAGGTCAATCCCATCAACAACCAAGGAAATAAATTCTTCAAAGAAAATCTTTTACTCCTAACCATGAAAATAATAGTCGGTTATTTCCTCAAATGAATAATGTTGAATGTTTTATATGTCATAATCTTGGACATGTTGCAGCAAGATGTGGAAGAAGAATGGTACAATACCATCACATAGAAAGATCATCAACTTGCAGGTACTTTAAGGGATATTTTTTTTCCTACAATATGTTTGGTCACAAAGCCATTAACTTCTATAGAAGAAAATGAAACATGTAAGATGTTATGCATCTAACAACCTTGGACATATAGCAAAGGAATGCATGAGAAAATATCGGGAACCATACCAAAAGGAGAAAACATCATCACACTCGAAGATATGGAAGAAGAAGGAAGTACAGTAAGAAAAATGTGGCATGGCAGAGTGTACAGACATGACAGACTCAGGAGAAGTTGAAAGTATGAAACTTCAATGTTCTAAATCTCATACGCAAGTTTCATGAAGACAAGTCATGTATATATGCGAGTTCAAAGCTGCACAGACGTGTATATGTAGTCTGAGAAAAATGTTGTGGGACAGTCTCAGAAAAATTGATGTGATATGATTCAGACAATTATCAGTTAGCTTTTCTGTTGTAAATGACTACAGTCTGTGGATATTATTTAGTTGTAGATAAATTGATGTATATCTGATTGATGATGATGCCTTGATACTTCTTATTGATATATGCAATGATCAAATCTGACAATGAATAGGTCGAACAGGTTCAGGGGGAGAACATGCTATGCTTATAACAAAGCATTGTTGGCATTATGTTTAGAAGTCTTTTCGATGATGATGATGCTTATGTGGCTAAAGTGTTTAAATTGATACATCTTGCTATGTGGTAGTTATAAGTTTCCCATGATGAAATCTCAAATGATACTTATATTAATTGGGGTTACATAGTTGTTATTCAGATCAGATTTATGGATGACTTTTTGATGATGTGTGTGTGTATGTATATATATATATATATATATATAGTGATCTTTGTAAGGACAAGGAGAAGTAAAAAGCTTGAGTACACAACTTCATTAATTGATGATGAGCCACTCATTTCTTCTATGTTGCAGTCATCATGCCTTCAAAGATGCATAAAGTTCATATGGTGCAGTTATGATATAGGATTCCTATAGATCTTGGCTCTCACACGGTTGAGGATGGTTTTTGTTGATGATATCAAGAAATCTTGACAAATGACCATGAGCTCATGGTTTGCTAGATACATATTGATATCTCTTTACTTAAGTTGCATATTATTAGTTGGCCAAGAGAATGGTGTTATTGTAGACATAGCTATTTGAAGACATGGATTTTCGAAGACATGGCTTACTTAACCTCATAATGATGATGAGTTCTTATATTATGATGATAGGTTGATACTCACATATGTTGATTATCATGGTTGATGCTTATCAGATATGGGATGTTCCCTAGTGATGATACATGGTTGATATATTGAAGGTTCTTGTGGAAAGATCATGCAGTTCTTGATGATGATGTGAAAGATTATAATATGATGTCTATGGTGTTTTCACGTATGATATGGTGTGAATGATTTGTGTTACTACTTGGAGATATGACATATGCTGAGTTGATTCATCGAAGGTTATGATAAGGCTCTTTCTACTAAGGAAACAAAGCAAGTTGATGAGTTGATATCTATATGCAGACATACTTTGTCACGGGTTGATGATATGAACATATACAGGTTTCTGGTTTGGATGCTAATATATGCTTATGGTGCAGATCATACTTGGTGTATGATAGTTGTCAATGACTATCATGGTCTTGTTTAGACATTTGGTCTATGTTTTAAAAGTCATGTATATCATTCGATGTAAAGGGCATATAAAGGCCATGATGTAATAATTTGTCTCTATCTATCGTAGCGTATTAATGAGACCTTTTTGGTCATATGATGTAATTTCTATCATGTATAAACAATTGGTATATCCCCACTTGGTCGGGAGGATGAGTCAAATTTGGTATATCCCCACTTGGTTGGGAAATGGATGTATGTATGAGTCATTAATGATAAGAAGGTTAAACTCACATAGTTGAGTGATAGAGTCATGTTATTCTTTTGGAAAATATTTGCAGACTCTGCATGTGCTCAAGGGAAGCATGGATGATATAGTGCATCTCAGCATGTACAAAGGGGGAGTTTAATCAGAAAATTCAGCATGTGCTTAGGGGGAGCATGATCAATGTTTATATTCAGTTGTTCAGATATGGAAGTCTTCTTTTTGGTCAGCCCTTTGCCCTTGATATCAAAGGGGGAGAATATCATGGTCCGCCCTTTGCCCTTGATGTCAAAGGGGGAGAGTATATTGGTATTGCTTGTTATCTCTAACAATTTCTATAGCTTGCAGTAATCAACACCAACATGGTTGCCATCAAGTCCAAAGGGGGATATTGTTGGCATTATGATGCATGTGTTGTACTTGATGGCAACCCACTTGTAGCAGAACAACTCTCTTGTATATGGTTGCCATCAATTCCAAAGGGGGAGATTGTTGGCATTATGATGCATGTGTTGTTACACTTGATGGCAACCCACTTGTGGCAGAACAAATCTATTTTATATGGTAACTAGATAAATCTATAGAAGAGATATCAGATGTGACAAAATGCATAACAATAGTGTTTACAGATGTGATGAAATCCAAGATAGTTTCAAGGAATCAGTTCAGAAGGAAACTTACTCAGATAAAAGATCATAGTACAGCATGACAACAACAAATAATTATAGATAAGAATACAAAGAATGAAGAAAGAGAGGTATACGCAGGTTCACCTTGACCAAGTTGCGTATACACGCAAGTTAACAGAACAAAAGGAGCGTATAATGTACACACGCACTTTCACAGAAGGAAAAGCGCGTATACCTTGGAAAACTAAGTTTTCGGTCTGAAGTATTTGGTCCATGGTATTTTGATCCATGGTGTTGGTCCATGGTATTTGGTCCGAGGTATTGACCCTAGGTATTTGATCCAAGGTATTGGTCCTAAGTGGTTTTGGTCCATGGTATTGAGAAAGGCCTAAAAATATATAAGGAGGAGAAGATCATTAGGCCAAGGAAGACAAGTATTGAACATTTGATAAAGTGTGAGATCCAATATACAGGTTATGGGTTTATGATGCTCTGTTTGATCTAAGCCAAGGAGGAACCTTAGCGGTTGATGGAGTACTAATGATGGATCGGGATCTTAAGTCTTGGAATGAATTATATTTATATGGTTTGATCATGTTTATTCTAGATCTGTATACTAACGCATGTGTTGTTTTGTAAATATTATGATCTGGGTATAACTAAAGTATGGAATAGCTGCAAAATTATGAATGAATATTTACAGATGTATACGTTGGTTGAATTTGGTAAAAGTGCATATACACACAGGTTCGACACATCGAAGTAGCGTATACCTTGTAAACTATGATGTTTGAAGTTCCAATTGTTTCTTTTTGTTGATGCAGAGTTCTGGGTTTTTGCTTTATGTTCTGGTGACTGCATTCTAGTAACAATGTTCAAATTGATAGTGATTTGCTTCATGTTATCGGGAAAACTAGTGTCCATTTAGAGATGCTAGTCCCACTAAGATGGGTAGCTATCTTAGAAACAAACAAACTAAAGTCACTTGTGTTTTCCTTTATGAGAAATAGATGAGAGAGAAGCAGAGAGTACCAACCTCAGTCTTTCGCTTGGCTCCTTGCTTGTCTCCTCTCCCCTTTGACAGATCTTTGCCACTCTTTCCTCGCTTGTCCCGCTTCAAAGAACACCTGTAGAGTCAAAGCAACATAATACCATCAAAGCATAGATATCTACAATCATAAACAATATAGGATCAGATATATATTGACCATACAAATGCATATATCAATTCAATATTCAAGGACATACAAGAATATGGAGGAAAACTCAAATAGATTTATTCATAGAAGTGGTAAAAGAGAGGATTACAACCCATTGATCTGACCCAGTGCCATCCTCCCAGCATGAAAGCCCTTCTTCACCTCATGAAAAGCTAGATCCCCCAACACTATGATGTTCCACAAAGAAACCAACAACACTTCCTTACAAGATGCAAAATTCCAACCTCTGGATCTCTAGGATGAGGGATCCATATATAGATGTTTGCAGGTGGGTGAGTCATCTTCTGGGTTTTTTATTAGTGTCATTTCTCTGATAGTTCTCACTTCCACTTGGAGATTTTATGATCTTGTACTCACCCCTGGGCGAATTCAGAGGGGTAAGTGTCACAGGACATGTTTCTAGAAGATTCCATGATCACCCACCTTGTAAACTGTCTCTGCCATTTCTCTACTCTCACCCATCACACCCCATAGAAGGGATTTTCAGTATGCATCGCACCCCCCATGTGCATTAGGTGGGATTCATTGCACTTTGACCATGGAGCAGGTGAGATGGTCCAATTTTGACTAGTTATGAGTAGTTTTTCATGGAGAACTTCTGGGAGATGATGTAATCAGCTGACCTTGTTCTTTTAGGGTATGAAACAACACTTTTAGGGACTTAGAAGCCCTTGGTTTATGGACATATAAGATTGGGGTTGCAGTGCCGAAATATGTCTATAACACTTCAGTGATGATGGTTGATGGATCAAGATCATAATGACTTATCATTATGTGATCTGACGGGCTAGATCTGGTTGTTAACACATGTATTATCCTTTATATGTGATGATCTGGGTATGTATGAAGTTGGGAAGTGCGGCGTATATGCTCTAATGCATGGTTTTGAGGTTACAGCTGGTTCTGAATGATGATGCAGTATTCTAGGTTCAGATATGTGTACTAGTTACAGTGATCTGTCTATTCCAACTTATTGATTGAATTTGATTAAGTTTGAATGAATGTTTTATTCAGTTGTGTCAGAGATTCTAGGGTTGTCAGTGATTGATTGATTTAGTTGTGGTTGATTCAGAGAGTGATGATTAAGTTTTAGTGATTAGTTTATGTAGATGTATTTGATGGTTGTATTACAATGGTGATTGATTTTGAGCTTCAATGTTGTTGATGGGTCCAATATGAAAATTGGATGAAACGTGACCTTCATATTATGGTGTTGTGTTCCAAGATTATCCAGTATGAAAATTTATGAAATGTGGTCCTTGGAGGAAGAAAGAAGGTTGTAGCCTTCTATAGATCAGCACCTATGTGCTAGTAAACATATCGGCTAGTACAAGAGCTAGGGGGTTGTAGCTCCCTTCCAGTAGAAGCTGGAGAACAGAAGGTTGTAGCCTTCTACAGGTAGAAGCCTATGTATTGGTATGAGTTTGCACCAGTGCAATGTTGTAAATAGGTTTTCTTATTATTAAAAGAAGACAAAGACGCAGCAACAAGTGGTTTTTACCCACATTGGGTTTCCACCTTAAATCTTGGCGTTCATGTGTGTTGCTTATGTGTGATGGATCACTCTCTTAATAACTGCATATTTTCACTGTTTAATGTTTAATAAAGAACTGATGCACAGACTAAAGATCAACATATGATGAATTCACTGAATCATTAGTTTGCTGGATATACGATTGTTTCCTTAAACACAGTTGCGTGTACATGCGTTTTGACCACATGGAAGTAGCGTACATAAATTTGAGTATGGAAAGAAAAAGATTATTGACTTGACTAATACTGATTCACACCCCCCCCCCCCCCAAGTATTATTTCCAATAGGGTTGATATTCAATGTCTTCCTTGACTCGATCTCCGTGGGTATGCTGTCAGAAAGTGTTGTTCAAATGGCAGCAAATGGGTGTTCAAGAAGAAGACAAATGCAGAAGGAAAGGTGGAGAAATACAAAGCTCAGTTGGTAGCAAAAGTTTATTCCTAGGTTTCAGGAATTGATTTTGGTGATATTTTTTCTCTTGTTTCCAAGGTAACTTCTATTAGATTACTTTTATCTATTGCTGCTACTTTTGATTTTGAGGTACAACAAATGGATGTGAAGACAACATTTATTCACGGGGATCTGGAAGAGGAAATATACATGAAGCAACCTAAAGACTTTGCAGTGAAGGGTAAGAAAGAACTGGTATGCAAGTTAAAGAAGTCTTTGTATGGGTTAAAACAGTCACCAAGGGTGTGGCATCAGAAATTTGATACATTTATACGGGGACTTGGCTTCACCAGAAGAAAAGCAGATCATTGTGTGTATTTAAATTAATTGGTGACCATGCTATTTATCTGGTCTTGTATGTGGATGATATGTTGCTAGTTGGAAATGACAAAGAAATTATCCAAGATTTGAAGACCCAATTGTCCACCAAATTCGACATGAAAGATCTTGGTGCTACAAACTATATTTTGGGCATGGAAATTAAAATAGATCAGGCAAAAAGGAATCTTTGGTTAAACCAGAGGAAGTATGTCGAGAGAATACTACAGAGGTTTAATATGTAGGATAGTAAACCAGTGAAGGTTCCTATTCCTGTAGGTGTGAGGTTATTTGCTGAACAATGTCCCAAGACACAAGAAGAGGAAGAGGACATGTCCTGTGTTCCATATGCAAGTGCAGTCGATAGCATGATGTATGAAATGGTCTATACTAGACTAGACATTGCACATGCAGTGGGAGTATTGAGAAGGTTTATGTCAAAACCAGGGAAAGAGCACTGGACAGCAGTGAAATGGGTTTTCAGGTATTTGCATGGCACTAGTGATTATGGTTTGTGCTACCAAGGAAGATCAGGATTGGATAGAATGTTGGATATTCGTGGCTTTGTTGATGCAAACTGGGGTGGAGATCTGGTCCAGAGAATATCTACAAGTTGGTATGTGTTTAACCTATTTGGAGGTGCAGTCAGTTGGATGAGTAAGAAACAATCTGTAGTGGCACTATGTTAGGATGGGCAGACCCACCTATGGTTTTGTGCATGATTTTTGCACATGTTTTTGGACGCGATGGTTTTCGGTCCATGTTATTGGATGCTATGGCATGTATAAATATGTATTATAACATTGAAAGGAATATAACGAAAAATCAAGCTAGTAGTCCCGGTTTTGGGATCCAGGGGAAACCTCTGTGTATATGTGTTTTATGTGTTATGCTCTTGCATTGTTTATTTTATGTGTTTTAGAATTCATATGCAGGTAATTTATGTACGGGGTTAAAACCTACAACCCTAACCCTAATCCTTCTAACCCTACCTGCAACGGAGAACAAGGGAGTGCTGAGGCCGTGGAATCTAGACCCAGAAAGCGACTAAGGTGCATAAAATCAAAGGCGCAAGAAGTAATCATCAGCTGGGAAGAGGACTTCTAGTGGGAAGAAACCATGGACACAACTGCGAGGGTACTGGTGGGAAGAGTAAGGGGAAGGAACTACTCTGTGGCAAGATTAAAACAGTGGGTCACGAAAATATGGGGACAGCATCTGGTAGAATTACCCTTTGTTCAAACCTTCGTCGATGGATAGTTTTCTTTGCAATTTGTGTGAGCATAACATACAAATTGGGTATTGTCCTCCTTTTAGCATATTGAGCAGGCCCCTATAATGCTAAGGAGGTGGAGTCCGCATTTTGACCCAGACAGAGAACAGCTTGGGCATGGGCCATTATGGGTATGCCTCCCTAGCCTGCTACTTCAATTCCAAACCAAAGACATCTTCAGGCGAATCAAAAACACCCTCAACACCTTCTTGGACTATGATAGATCATACCTCACCACTGGAGTTATGGCCTATGCTCGGATCCCAGTACATCTAGACATCAGAGGAGGATTGCAAGAGCAAGTCATCCTACGCTATAGTAACTACACTCAAACCTAAATCCTCGATTATGAGGGGGTCCCTTTTCAATGTAGACGATGCCACAAATTTGACCACCTCTTCAAAGACTTCCCTCTCCTGGGGAAATCGAGGACTGGGAACAAAGGGAAGAAAAAGCCCTCAATGGACAATCGGATACAGGCGAATCACTCGGAGGATGCAGAGCATGCAGCCACTGAAACAGCTAGATCCAGGCCAGCCTCAGCAACATCGAAGAAGCACGGGAAAACACCTCTCCAGCCTTCTTCACCACCAATGATCAAGTCAAGGGCGGCCGCTGGAGTCGTACTATCTTTGGGTATGTCTATTTTCGATCCTTGCTCTGTAACTTTTACAATTTCTTCTAAGTATATGGATATCTCTATGGAACTTCATCAGAGCTTTTTAAACTTGCCACCTCTCTCCAACCACCTTGAATGTCCCCTGATACCCCCTTGTCACGCGGAATGTGTTATACTTGCGGCAATTCCTTCCCGGGGGAGGTGCCACTTGATTCGATACCTAACAACATCATCCTAGGTGGGGACCTAAATTTTTCTCTGGGTTATTCTGAGTCATGGGGGCACCATGCCCAGGTCGACCCTCTATCATCCTTCTTTGAACACCTCTTGGAGACCCACAGTTATATTGACATCACCTCTGCAAAGCTTGTCCCGACTTGGAGGAATAGAAGATGTGGGGAGAATAGCCTAGCTAGGAGGCTCGATCGCTTCCTCATCAAGGAACGATTCCTGGAGAGAGGATTTACATACCGCCAGTGGGTTGGCTCTGGGGGATTATCCGACCACCTGTCGATATACCTTGATATTCGGGGAGTAATAAGCAAACCTCGAGCCCCCTTCAAATTCGACTCCATCTGGTTGAAGGATGTTGCCTATACCCATTTAGTCACTGACTTGTGGAAGGCCCATCCACCCGCTGATGGAAGGAACATAACTAAAGGATTTTTCAACAACCTAAAAGAATGAAAGAAGTTATCAAAGATCTGGGCTCATAACAAGAGGGTACAAGAAGAACAAAACCTAAGAGACGTTGAATTAGAAATTGCTAATATGGGGGATGAATACGGGGGACTTTTTATACCAAATGAACATAAGGATAAGCTCACTGCGTTAATAATAAAGAGGGGAAACATCCTTAAAGAGAGGGAGGAATCATGGAGATTGATAAGTAGAGCAATATGGCTGAAGGAGGGAGATGATAACACAAAATTCTTCCACAAATTTGCAAATGTAAGAAAGGCAATCAACACTGTCTGGAAATTGACTAATGAGTAGGATATTTAGGTGGATACCTTCCCTCATCTGGCCTCTCTCACCACCTCTCATTTTAAACAAGTCTATCAGGCTCCTCCCAATGCCACCCTTGTAGAAGTCATAAGAGTAGCACAACTCTTCCCTCGGTTTGTTGACCAGGAGAATGCTATGGACCTAAATAGAGAAGTCACACTTGGGGAACTGGAGGCTACCCTGAAATGGTTTCAGAGGGACAAGAGCCCTGGACCAGATGGTTGGTCGATGAAGTTTTACTTGGCATTTTTTGAAATTATTGGATATGATTTACTCAAGGTCATCTAGGAATGCAGGATAATTGGACGAATTCATGGGGCCATCAAGTCCACCTTCATATCCCTGTGCAACTGTATATACAAAATCATCTCAAAAATCATTGCAAATCGCCTCTGACCCATTCTCTCCACCCACATCTCCTTAGAACAATTTTCCTTTCTGAAAGATCAACATATACATGAAGCAATAGGAACGGCCCAGGAAGTATTGCACTCAATACAGACAAAGAAGATCAAAGGTATGATCCTCAAAGCTGATCTATCTAAGGCATTTGATCGGGCACGTTGGTTATATATCAGAATGCTCCTAACACATTTAGGATTTCCTGTGGGAGTCATAAAATGGATTATGTGTTGTATCACAAATATATCCTTTAGTGTTCTGATAAATGGAGTTGCATCTCCCTTCTTTCAATCTGAAAGAGGACTCAGGCAATGTTTCCCCTTATCTCCCCTACTCTTTTTACTGGTAATGGAAGGGCTCAACAAACTTATCAAGGATATGCATCTCAGAGGCAGGCTAATGGGAATCAGGATCACGGACAGGTGCATGATAACACACCTCCTCTTTGTGGATGATGTGTTTATCTTCCTCAATGGTGGAATTGGAGATATGACTACCATACAACACTCTATCAACCTATTTCAAACTGCAACTAGCATGGCCATTAATAACTCGAAATCCACTCTCACCATATCTGACTGCTCCCCTCATGAGATCTAGTTTGCTCTACAAAGGTTTCCCTTCACCCTGTTACAGCTGGATGAAGGACTTAGGTACCTGAGCTACAGGCTGAAGCCACTAGGATACAAAATAGTTGATTTGACATGGTTGATCTCAAAAGTAGAAAGGATACTTAATATATGGTATCATAAGTATCTTTCTAGGGCCGGAAGACCAGTGCTCATCAAAGTTGTTCTTGAGGCCACTCCAGTGTACTAGATGTCTTTATCTTGGATACCAAGAGGAATCCTAACAAGATTACAAAATCTATGCTGCAGGTTTCTATGGAAAGGAAAACAAACATGGAGGATTTTTTTCATGGGAAAAATGGGATCCGTTGTCCATCCCAAAGAAATGGGGAGGCTGGGGTATTAAAAAATTTGAAGATTTATCCTCAACACTGGCAGCCAAACTAGGATGGAAACTAATCACAACTAACAGTCTCTGGACCAAAGTAGCCTCCTCCAAATACATAGATCCACTAAGCCCGATGGATTGGCTGAGACAGATAATTTGGAACAAAACAGGGATCTCAAATATTTGGAAACTAGTACTAAAATCATTGCCACTGATCTGAGATGGGCTCACTTGGAGAATTCATGCTAGCACATCTGTTCACATTGGCCTTGACCCTTGGATTAGATGTGGGAATGCACATTTATTACCAAAAGGACTAAAGCACCATCTCATAGAGTCTGGCATCACCCACATCAACCACATTGCGGACATGGAGAGATCTACTTTCCTACATCAAGCTTGTAAATCTGCCCACAGTCTACTCTTACCTCATCAATGGAATCACCATTGGGAAAATTACACAGCAGCTCTAACTGAATCTCATATCAGAATTCTGGAAGGGGAGGATGAAATTATATGGGCACCTACTAAAAATGGTCAGTACTCACCCAAAGAGGAATATCTACAACTCGTAAATATACATACACCTTAGAAAATTGATATATGGTGGAAAGGTATGTGGAAGCTCATGTGGTCAATTCTGAAACATAAAATCCCCACCGGAGACAACCTGATGAAGAGAGGACAACATGGTCCCTTCTGGTGTTGTCTATGCAAAGACAATACGGAAACGTTGGACCACCTATTTCTTATCTGCCCTATCACTATTGACCTTTGGAATACTACTCTCTCGCACACCCCCACTCTAAACACATGGAGGGGTCAAGCTATCAGGGAGGTTTGGACCACTTGGTGGACAACAACATCCCTGTCGAAAGCAAGGAACCTCCCCCTTCTCTTTAGCTGGGAAATCTGGATTGCCCAAAACCACCTCATCTTCCAGGATACTGCCCCTCACTAGCCCACCATCTCAGCCCAAATCTTGGCTGATTATTGTAATATTCCTTAAGACAAAGATCATACACCTCCCAGACATATCATTCCAGAAACCATAGATCACACCCAGCCTTCGGCATATTTTGATGGATCAGCACAAGAAGCAGGTTGTGGGGGAGGTGTTGTACTGTACTTAACTGACTCCCATCACTATCATATACAAATTGGACTTGGAGGAGGCATGAATAACTATGCAGAACGCATCACAGCTAAACATCTCATCCAATTTGCTATAGAAAAAAACTGCAGGAATTTACAGGGGACTCAAAAAGTGTATGCAACTGGATAAACAAAACAACAATATGTCATGCTTACACTCTGCGGCACATTTTGGATGAAGTCCATAGATATATATCAATATTTGACAGTTTTGTATGTCTTCATATCTACAGGGACCAAAACTCACTCGCTGACCAACTTTCCAAAGAGGCATTGGTCCAGCCACGCGACACCTTGATGATACAGGAACAAAGGGATGGGGAGCACTTCCAATATTACCATTGCCCTTATATGGATCATGTTGCTCAGGCACAACAGGAGCCTGATACTATATAATATGCGACTTTATTTACTGCTAATTACTTATTTTTGCTTATATATTTTCAGCTACATGGTCCGAAAATTACTCCCTACGTAGAGTAATCTAAATTTTGAGAACAAAACAGAAACATATCTCCCTGCTTGGAGATCTTATACATATCTGCTTCTGGATTAAATATATTTAATTGGATAGGAATATTAAATGGAGTATATGATAAATTAGTTGATCTTTAAAAAAAACATCTAAAATATTTTTATATTTTGAGTGGGTTTAATGGTTAAGAACATGTGTTTTTCTTATAAGATCACAAGTTTAAATTCATATTGGGTAGAGTATGTAGACCTTTATAGAATTTAGTAGTTGAATCATTTTGCAAAGGTGGATCCATTATGCCCTTGTCCCATATAAACATGGGATCTCATACACCAATTTTGTGTCTTACGGATCAACCATGACCTTATTATTATTATTATTATAAAAAGTAATCATTCAAGCTAAGTTATTATTATAATATTAATCTAATTTTAAGGCCACAACCAAGCCAAACACCAAATTGGTGTATGAGGCCCCCCTTAGGTGTGGGACAATGTTGTTGTTGTTATTATTATAAAATTTAATCATTTAAGATAATTGTTTTTAACCATGGTGAATCAGTAACTCGTTGAAGTAATCTAGGCAAGACCCAAGATCAAATGTAGTGGCTACCACTATAACACCATGAGTATATCCAACAACCCATATGCCATATGCACAAGGAATTTTTTACTTAGCAAGAGTCGAGACTCCATGAGGGTGGGCGAGCTTACTTCTTGAGGCTTATCGCAATGGTTCAAAGATGTCCCCACGTGGGATTTGAAATCTTGTGGAAGGGATGCATTCCATTGAGTCAATCACTAAGTTGAACCACGAGGAAAAAACATTCAAAACTATAAAGGAAGGCATGGAGCGGGTTTTGATCCACTTATAATAATAATAATCTAATTTTAAGGTCACAATCAAGTGAGACATCAAATTTGTGTCTGAGGTTTGTGCAATGATTTGACTGCTAAATTCTAAAGAGGTGTACATACTCTACACCTCTTTAGTTTTTGAGTCCATGACCTATTATGAGGAAACGCAAGTTTTTAACACTTAGGCCCACTCAAGTCAACTTGCTAAACTTATTTTTTTTTATTTAAATATATTACAAATATATACAATTATTCATATTTACTATAAACTGCCTCATTTTATATTAATAATAACAAAAATAATGAGGTCACAACCAAGCTAGATACAAAATTGGTGTATGATACGTCCTTGCTTGTGGGACAAGGGACCCCCTCCATGCAACAATTTGAATGTTAAACCCTACAGAAGTGTAGGTACCCTACCCTCCTCTGGATTTAAACATGTAATCTCTTAAGAGGAAATGTGTGTTTTGTGTGTGTGTGTGTGTACATGCACACAGACTCTCTACTCTCTTGTATGTTGAAGAAAGTGTAACTAGGTTCAGTCTTCATAATGACATGATCTTTGTAAATGATGAAATAAAAGGAATAAAATTATTTATTTTGTATGCCTTGCTACATGGGTTTCATGAGCAAGAGGTTTATTTATTAGTGGCTCTCAATGAGAGCCTTAGGATTTATTATTAAGTCAAAGATTCAATGTCATTTATGAAGAAGATGTTCTTGAGCCTATGTTTAAATGTATACAAGTCTATAGAAATGTCTAGAATCCCTCCAAAGACAAGCACAATCCCTCTTGAAGAAGTCGGCTTCCAAAATAGAAAAAGAAAGTCAAGTTGGCTCACATATGGAGACACACCTATTCAGCATGACAAGTTAGCTTATTTATGATGGGCAACCACTATATATATGCGACTAGGGTCACCACAAAAATACATATTTTGGGCAAGAATCTTTGTGGTTTTCGAATGGGTATAGAGACAAAGTCTCAGCCTCCTTGCACTCTTGAAGACCTCTGTCTCGATATACCAAACGCAATCACAATCTCGCTTATGTGTGACGTGGAGGATCTAGGTGATCTCATAGTGATACCCTCTCGGCATACACTCTAGACACAATAACAGTCTCGGCATATCTATGATGGTGAAGATCTCAGTGCAGGGAGAGATTACAGTCACAGTCTCGACATAGTTGTGATGATGTAGATCTCGGTGATCCCACAGTAACACACTCTGTCTCGGCATTCATTTTGAACGCAATCATGATCTTGGCATAATGTTAATCATGATCTCAGTCATGATCATTATGAGGACATAGTTACAAAGTCATGATCTAGATGTAGGTCTCGTTGTTATGGTTATGATCTCTGTGAAGGAGCAGCAGTGTCGCATCTGTAATGACCTCAGTGATGCAATAATGATGAGCTCAGTGTAGCAACAGTGATGATGATGATCTCAATAGTGACAAATAAGAGGATTGGTGTCTTGGTCTTGGAGTGGCCTAATAGGTCAAGGGTCATGGTCTTGGTATTCGTCAATTGGAATCTCTATAGGAAGAATTTTATGTGGGTTTTCCTCTCAAAGTGTGAGAGGTTTTGGCCCTTGGCAAAAAGCCAACATCTTGTGTTCTTGTCTCTTTTGTTTTGGTAACTATTTGATGAATTGAGAAGACACACTCTAATAATAACAAGCGAAGATTGTGCTAATAAGAAAAGTTAAAAATACCTCACAAATAGTTATCATGGCAAGAAGAAACTTATTAACCTAATTGCCCTAGATTCTTCAACATTGTAGATTTGAACTTATAACCTCTTATGAGGAAACACATGCTTATTATTATTATTATTATTATTATTATTATTATTATATATAGATTGTTAATGGGGTTTAGATCGGGTGGTTGGGAAAAATGTTTATTGTTTCTTATAAATAATGAGACAAAAACCATGAACGAGTGCATTTCAAATAGAGGGGAAGTCAACTACTATCACATGAAGAAATTTCCTCATGATTGTTTTAATTTGTCAATATAGGTCCATTATTTGTAGATATTTGGTACTTCTACTTCGATTGTTTCCTGTTTGGGACCTAGTGCCCCTCATCTTCAAAATTGTCATCATGGAGGTAACTCCTTTCCACCCTTTATTTGGCTTCTACAATGTTGACTTCTACCCTAGCTACTTGGGGACTATGCTCCCAGTAGAGAGTAGCCAAGGCCTTGACGCCCCATTGGGCACACAAAATGGGAAGAATGCAATTCCTTTTATAGTCATGGCAACTGGAGCTAGAACCATAGCAAACTACAATGGCCAACATGGGAGAGGTGAAAAAGAAAGGGTGGCCTGTAAAAATTGAGGAAAGTCACCTGATCAATGTGAACAAGGAGAATGAGCACAAAGAAATGGGTTTGGAGAATTCAAACTGAGGGGAAGAAATGGATGGTAAATGGGAGAAAGGTGGTTGAGGAAAGGAAACCCTAGATACCATATAGTGAATAGATCCTTGAAGAGGAAACCTTTCATAGTGAAAGTGGGAAAACAAACCAAAGAGATTGACTTACATGTTGAGGAGAAGTAGCATGTCTTCGAATTGGAAAATGAACCTCGATATAACTAAGTTAATTTAGCCATGATGATAATGACGGAATGAGACTATAGAGGCAATCTCAAATCATGTCTCAAGCTAGAGGGAAGCAAAAGGGAAAGAAACTTCTAGATGCTTATAATAATAAGAAGCTCCCAAACCATGGCTTAAATATACTACTTCCTTTAGATGCAATAATTCCTTGTCATATATCCTAATATCATATGAGTAGATAAAAATTAACAACAAACCTATCCTTTAAACACATAAATGACACATACCAAACACTCCATCCAAAAATTATAAAATCATATATA
>APFE030846179.1:132516-155423 GCA_000404065.3 Pinus taeda
AATTATATTAATAATATATTAATGGCCTAAAAAATTAGGGATTTAGTGTTCCCTCATTATATTGTGTCTCACTTATGTATGGGAGACTATCAAAGCTTAAGCCATTTTTATAAAATGCCATGGTTGGAAAAT
Source organism: Pinus taeda (assembly GCA_000404065.3). Lineage (NCBI taxonomy): Eukaryota > Viridiplantae > Streptophyta > Pinopsida > Pinales > Pinaceae > Pinus > Pinus taeda. Next base: position 132,649 of record APFE030846179.1, read on the forward strand.
ACTTGTTTATATGTAGAAGTGTTAGTAGGCACATCCACTTGCATTTTCATCATTTGTGTAAATGATTGGCAACCAATCACGGAGCTTATTATCACCTTTATGAGAGCCTATAATATGGGAAGAAAGGCCTAGTAAATCCTTGCTCATAGTTCAAGGGGCATTACTCCAATAATCCAAATAATGTTGGAATTGTTTCATCTCTAGTGAATGCTTGTTTCCTGCACGAATATCTTCAAGGACACATTAGCTCCTATTGGAGTATCATTATACCATGAAAATACATGTGACAAGAAAACATATTTAAGAGTAACATGATTGTGTCTCTTCTAAGCATGAAAAATAAATTCAACTTTAATAAGCATCTAAGGAGAGAGGAACTTGATGGCTATGAGTAGTATGTTTACCAACAAGGAAACTCTCCATGTGAAGGAGGAAAGAAGGTATTGTTGAATCAATGACTCAAACCACGACTGAGTAAACTTCATTGGAGGGAAAAAATAAAATAAATGCTTAAGGATTTCAGGCTACCCACATTGTGGGTAGTGCAAGTTCTAAACACCTAGGTATGAAAGCCTCTTATCTACTAGGAGAAACCCCATAACTAAACACCATGCAAAGATTACTTTCTTAAGCTCCAACATTGATTTATAGATAATGAGTGTTGTAATAACTAGGTATTTTATTGATACTTGAAGCACCAAAATTTGTTTAGTGAGACTTGAAGGAAGGACTTGGAGAATAGCCAATTGCAACCCATATCCAGCTTTTATTTTGACATGTTGTGGTATTTCCTTACAACTATTTTTTCCTCTAAGTTTGAGGCACTAATATAACAAGTTTAAGCATGATCTCAACCAAATTGACCTTGAATGCATTCTTGGTTAATTTCTCTTACATTGGTCAGGCTACATTTTAACTTGAGCTCCACCTGCAAGATTCAGTTCATTGATAGATTTTCAAACATCTCATTCACAAAATGGATACTCTTTTTAAAAATCCCTAAGACTAAGAATTCAAAAGTCTAGGCTAGAGGGTTGCCTTAAAATCTAATAAGAGTTGACCACTAGATATAATGTTCATTGAAGGTAAGGATGTTCTAAAAAGAAGGGTTATTTAGAAGGAGGTAGGACTTAATAGTATTTGTAGTCTTCCATATGCTCTTCAAAACAAGTGTGCTAGGACTTTAACATGAGATGGTGTAAGAAAAAAGATTTGAAATGATTCCCTTACCAACAATAATTCCTAAGAAAAAGGTAATATTTGATTAGATATCTAAGAAGAACATTCCAAACTTAGTTTTCATGAATAGCTCATATCACCCATTTGACATACATGGCTTGGGCTTAACTCGGGTTTTGATGATGCCCAAAGCCACCATTTTCTTGTGGGATGAGGTAGAGATTTAAGTTAATTTTCTTAAACCCTTACTCTATCAATGTTGAATCATAGAAAATTTATGAAAAACTTCTCCAAATTTCAATAAGGTACTTTAAGGGAGACTCAATACAAATAATAGTGCACGTAAGTCACAACCAATAATTTGTGCTAACTTGGAATTTACACCAAGGATAAGGTTTGGTAATCCGCTTATCTATATTTTTTCCACCCTCTAGACCACAACCTCCTAGAAGTATTGAGAGGAATTATGGGAGGTGAATATGATGCCAATAATTTAAAATATTAGTTATATTGAATTTAGAGTCATTTTTAGAAGGCCAATAAGTCAAGGATAAGGTGTGCACTCTATCTATAACACTACATCTTGACACATTGAATGCTTGACCCTAAGGCCACACAAAAGGTGCCATGTCAGTGTGAACTCAAGAAGTTTTATCATTGAGAATGGTTAAGAAGGAATAATTAGAAAAATGTGTATTAACCAATTGATTGACATCAAATCTAGAGAAAGGAAAACCTCAAATAATGGGTAAATTGTAAGGTTTAAAAATTAGATAAAAAAATTAAAAACCAATAAGTATAATGCAAAAAATAAGGGTAGCCTTTCTTAATTGAACAAAAATTCCAATTCTTTCATACTTGCCATGTTACTTGTCATTGTTAGCCTTTCTTAATTGAACAAAAATTCCAATTCTTTCATACTTGCCATGTTACTTGTCATTGTTGATAGAAAAAGATGTCAAAAATTTCAAAAAAAATTCAAGGTTGTTTATAAAATTAAGACATAAACCTAAAACTTTAAATGTTAAAAAGATAAGCTAAAATTACATCCAATAATAAAAAATAAAATAAAAAATTATTTATAATAAAATATTCAAACCAAAAAGCTAAACCCATTACATACCCTCTAAAAACTTAAAAATATTATGTATATTAATATATCTACTCATAATCGATGATCCTAAATCATCCTAAGAGGATATAAAATGTATCTACATCTAACCAATGATCCTAAATTTTCCTAGGAGAATAGATTGATGTGTAATTCAAGCATCTTCACCAAAATCATGTAAGACAAATTAAACAAAGAAATGAGCTTCCAACTCGAAATCAACTCTGGGTCCCTTGCCTATGATGAATTTGATAGAAAGTGGTAAATTTGTACTCCTAAAGGGTGGTTTTGAAAGGTTTTTTATACACTGCCCAACTCTAACATATCCCCACATGCGCTTCTAGAACACACATTGGATTCCAAGGATAAGGTTGGGCCAAATACATTTAATCAAAGCAAAATCAAGTGGGGAATCCCATTTCATTTCGTTGTTCTAAAAAGTGTGACAGGTGATGGAGACTTGAAGTAGGTACCAATTTTCACTGTTTTGAGAAGTGAGACGTGTGGAAGGTGGGAACATGGAAGTTGAATGCACGACTACAAAAATTGTCCAGCTGTTCACCCAAGTCCGCCGCCGTGGAGGACATCTAGATGTCGGTCTAACCCTATTGTTTTTTTCTTTGATAATCATGGAAATTCCAGCCCGATTTTGATCAAATCCAGAAAAGATTTTGATTTTTGGATTTGATTTTGATAAAATTTCTTAATATTTCAGATGTTTTAGAGATTTGTTACTGTGTTGAATCTATTTTTACCAGAAAAACATAATTCAAACACGGTTCAGAGTTACTACATGATTTTTTGGAAAAAGAAATTTGCTTAAATTCCAATCACTTTGGACGATCCCAACCATTCCACCACCTAAATAGATAGCGCAGAATATCTACATCTAGATGGTAATCGCGTTCATATCTTCAGTTACATTCACGATAAATTCGTTTTGTTGCCACTGTGGAGCTCTACGCCCAACAATTACCTCCATTGTCTACTGATTAAGCTTATGATTATATCTTTGCAGAAGAGAATTGAATTTTGGGAACGTTAACTGCATGTTAGGCATTCACGTTAAAATGGAAATGGTAGTGTTATTATATTGCTATATTTCAATGAAAATTTTGTCATGTTTATAAATTTTAATTATGACATCATTCCTGCGACGCAGTAAAATGGTTGCAGTAAGTTTACAGACAATGTTGACTGGGTAACTCGGAATGTAGTCTGATAATCAGAACATAAATACTTAAATAACGTCATCTTGATACAAATATTTATGCTTCATATATGTTGAGACTGTGTATTGTTTATGCTTCGTTTTTATAGTCTTCTACAAGTTACTCTGTCGTAAAAAATTGGCATCTTCGTATGCGAATTATGTGAGAGAGGGCTTAAGAGATCCATAATCCTTGCATGGAATTAAGAGATTAGTTTGCACACAGTTTGGATGGAAGGAAAGAATCAAGCTTTTTGTGGTGAAACATTCATGATATATGAACTTTTGGAAAATGTATTTCTTTTTGTTGTAGTATCTATAGAGATGGAAACAAAGGGACTAGTGGTCCAAGACTGTATTTGTGTCATCTATATGCAGCGTAGGACCTCCATCCATTGTTGTGATTAGATTCTTTTTGTCATTTTCCAATAATTTATCGAAGTGAACTAAACTTGTGTAGTCTTATCACTGATTCGAATTGGTACCATATAGTTTATAATGAGACTTCAAAACAAAGCAAGACATTTTTATGTGAATGACATATTTCTTAATAGGTCTATTAAGGAAACACCTCACCCTTTCTTTATCTGGTTGATAGTATATCAGGTTAAAATCCTTACAAGTGAGATATAATATGTAAAATATTTTAACAATGAAATATTTTTAAAAAGATATATATTATTTTAAATTATTAGAATCATATAAATTAGCCATGTGTAGCCAAGGCAATCTTTGCAAGGGAAATTGTCTACTTAACAAAAGACATGACTAATTAAGGGGGAAATATAGAGGACCATCTTTTCCTTTGGCATAATTAGAGACATGTTTCTCCACTAGCCATAGTCAAGATCATGTACATTGGAAATCTTGTGATTTTAACTTTTTGTAAACAAAGAATATATGTCTTACCAATTGAAATCAACAATTTGTAAATAATGTGTTTCCTTCTAATGCCACTTCATACGCCTTAGACATTTACTGTGGTCATTTTCATTCTAAAATAATTGCATCTTCACCTCATTAGTCTTGAGGCCATAGAGAGTGTTCAAGGGATCATTCACAATGGTTGAGGACCAAAGTAACCAATACCTTGGAGTAATATATGTCAACCATTTCATTTGAGCAACAATGTCATCATTGCTTCCTTAACCTACGCATTTAGGACCAAAAGAGGATAACAAACTCTATGAAAATCATTGATGCATTCCATTGAGCCAATAGGAATGTCATTGGTCATTGTAGCCAATGGCCTACTAGGTCCAACTGCGATCAAAGCTTTAGACACTAGACTTTGGGCTTGGGTTCTAGTTGGCCCACCACTTTTATTAACTTCCTTACCCCTTGAGTCCAGCCATCTTCAGTCTACGTTCATCCCCAAGGAAGCTTCAGGTGTTAAGCAGTGTGCACTATGTATTGTTGTATACTACCATGAGACATGAGCAAATAGTAACAAAGATGGTGATCTAGGCTTTCGCACTAATACCAAGAGCTAAGAAGAATGATATAGAAAACTAAAAGTGGTGGAATCATAACTTGTACTTAGATGAGCACATATTCCTTTATGTCTTTCAGAAAGTTTTGAAACTTATTGTAAACTAGATAATAAGGTCTAGAATTGAAGAATTGTTGAAGGTCGTGATATTTGAAATTTTTTAAAAGCTTAGATATATGTTGTAGGGATTTCATTGGAGGAGAGGAAATTCAACTTGGATGGGGCAAGGAAACTAAGTGTTGTTATCAACAAAACAATCTTCAAACCAGGTAGCAAAAATAATTGCAATATTCTAATAGATTTAGGAGCTTGGCACAAGATTTTCATCAAATGAGCCACATCAACAAATTGACATTGAAAGAGACCCTTAATCAAATTATAAAGATGGATGTAATGCAACTCTTAAAATGAATGCACCTCCTTCATCCATTCTTAGATAGGAATATCAAAGGACACTCAAAATAGAGCCCGCACAAAATTAATTTCATATAACTATCATATTCATATTTACAAAAATCATATCAAAAAGGGGGTCATTACATTGTGTTATACATAGGGAATAAACTTTCAAATAGCTTTGGGTACCAATAACACACTCCATGCCTATGCAATGCCAAGTAAGAAAATGGCTCTAATAAGGATTCCTTATGACCTAAGCACTACAGATAACACATTAACAAAGTCAATCTAGGTAATGGTTTTTCCCTTTTTTAGTTTATTTGGAAAAGTAACATAATTTAAAGGGAGTAAGTAAACAATTGGAGAAACTTAATTTTTTTAAGTATAATTCAAAATTTTAATCCTTTTTAAATGGGTTAAAACCGTTAAATAAAACTATAACTTCAAACAAAATATCAATCTAATTTATAGAATAGTTTAATTAAAAACTTTGAAATTTCATGTTTTCATGGTGAGCCGTATTTACCAAAAAAATGGAAATAAATTGAGTAAACTTGAATAAAAACATTTTGAGTGCCCACCCATTATCTTTAAAAAATGAAGCTAAAATATTAGAAATGATTGTTAAATGTGTAGATTTAAAAGGTAAATTGTCACAAGATACAACTTTGTAATTGAAAGTTCCATTGAGAATCATTAATTAATAATATTAAATATTAATTTTTTAATAAAATAATTCTCAAGAGAATGAGAAAGGTGAATAAAGTGAATTAATTAAAATTGAGAAAAAGGTGATTTTCAAACACAATAAAGTTAAAAAGAGTGTAATTTAATTTTTCTATGTTTTGACCCATTTTCAAGCATTTTTTCCAATTGATTTTGCCCAAAATCTAATAGAAATTCCCTGTAATCATAATAACCACAGTACCCCAAGGGCTTTTTTTAAGGCATTGAAAGTATTAATGATTAAGGCATTGAATGATGGAATTAGGTCTATAGCCATTATCATTATTAAAAATATCAGCTTGTCTCTCAATTACTAGGTCTCCCAAATAATACAAGAGCTGCAATAGGGTGCTAAGCATAAAATTTTGATTTGATCAGCCATAGTTGGAGTGTTGAGCCATAATTGACATGGTGTTGTCATGAATATTTAGCATATATAAGATTTGCTTAATTAATGCTATTAATAATTGGCATATCTAAAATTTACACCAAAATTTAAATTTTTACTAAACATCTCTACTAAATATAGAGTTAGCTTTATATTGAGTAGTTTTGAAATATGACTTAAGATTTCAGGTTTGTAAAAGGTTTTATTTTATTTTTTTGTATTTTTTAAAATATGATGAATTATATTCCGATGTAAACTAGAGAAATGTAAACTAACATGGCGATATAAATTAAATGGTTGGTAAATATTCATAGGCATCAATACATGATAAGCTTCAAAATATTCATGATACATCTCACATGGTTAAGATTAGTTAAATTATAACTTTAGTTTAAATTATTATTATTATTATTGTTATTATTATTAATTATAAAAAATATTAATAATAACTAAAAACATATATACACATTTAAAAAAAAAACATATAACGAGACTCTTAATTATGGAGATTCACCTCACATTCTCATGAGATGCTTAACTTGGTTTATTACATTGCCATGGACCAATATCATGACTTATTAATACCACATACTCAAAAAGCACTTCTTCACATGACAATTTTTTTACTTAAATAATTTAATTAAAAAACTAGAAAAGGCATAACTAATTTTAAAATAAATCTCAACTTTTGATTTATATTTATTATTAAAATATTCAAAAATAGTATTTAGAGTTTAAATTTCTACCAGCATAGATCTATCTTAATTCAAGATCATCTCTTTCCTCTTTTCACTCTAGATTAGGTTTGCATATCAAAAGATTTGATCCCTTTAGACATTAAGTACATCGGAAATTATGATAAATCTAAATTGAATATGGCAAAGAAACTAAACATCATTATCAACAAAATAATATTCAAACTAGGTAGCAAAATAATTGCAATATTCTAATAGTTTTAAGAGCTTAACACAAGATTTTCAACCAATAAACTACATCAACAAATTGACCATAAAAAAAACTCTTAATCACATTATAAAAATAAATGTAAAGCAAATCTTAAAACTAATACACGTTCTTCATCCATTTAAAAAAAAAATTCAAAAAACACACAAAATTAAAACTGCACAAAATTAAAAACTCACACCATAAAAAATTCATTACATTATGTTACACAAGGAAATAAATTTTCAAATAACCATAGGTACCATTAACACTCTCCATGGCCATGCAATGTTAACACTCTCCATGGCCATGCAATGCCAAGTAGGAAAATGGCGGCAATAAGGATTCCATGGTGTCGCACTTACCTTATGACCTAAACACTACACATAACGCATTAACAAAGCCAATCCAGGGAATGGTTCTTCTCTTCTCTACCTTATTTGGAAAAATAACACATTTTAAATGAGCTAAATAATTAGAAAAACTCAATTTTTTAAAAGTATAATTCAAAAATTTAAGCTTTTTTTTAAAGGGGTTAAAACCATTAATAACAATAGAAGTTTTCACCAACTTAATAAAACTATAACTTCAAACAAAATTTCTATTAATTTTATAAAATAATAATTTTTATTAAATTTATAAAATAATTTAATAAAAAATGATTGAATTGAGAGTTCATGTTTTCAAAAATGATTGAATTGAGAGTTCATGTTTTTATAGTGAATTATATTTGTAAAAAAAATGGAAATAAACTTAATCTGGAAAAAAACATTTTGAGTCACCATCCATTATCATACAAAAAAATTGAGTGGTTATCCATTAAAAAAAATTAACCTAAAATATTATAAATGAATGTTACTGTGTAGATTTAAAAAATTGAATCATATTTACAAGAAAATTTTGGAAATAAACTTAAAAATTAAATTATATTAAAAAAAATGGAAATAAACTTAACCGTTGAATAAAAATAGTTTGAATGAACATCCAGAAAAATGAAACTAAAATATTAGAGATGAATATTACTATGCATATTTAAAAGTTTAACGTCACAAGATACCATTTTGTAATTGAAAGATTTATTGAAAATAATTATTAAAATGATTAACTAATAATCCTAAAAAAATAAAAAATTGAATAAAATAAATAAATTAAAAATAAGAAAAAGAAATACTTCACAATAAAATTAAACAGAATATAGTTTTTCTATATTTTGACTCATATTCAATATTTTTTCCTTTGCCCAAAAACTAATAGGGATTCCCTAAAAGCATAATAATATCAATACCCAAGAGGTTTTTGAGCGTTAAAAGTCTTCAAGATTAAAGCATTGAACGATAGGATGGGATCCAGTTTAAACCATTATCATTATTAAAATTATTAGGTTGTCTCTCAATTGCTAAGCCTCCCAAATAATACCAGAGGAGCAATAAGGTGCTAAGTATAAAATGTTGATTTGTTCATATAAAATGTTGATTTAAAATGTTGATTTGGTCATATAAAATGTTGATTTGATCCAACCAAATTTGTGATAAGAATTAAACGAGTGTTCAGCAATAGTTGACATATCGTTAGTGTCATGAATATTTTGAGCATATAATAATTATCTAATTAATATCATTAATAATTAGATTATTTGCTCAAAATTTTAAATATTTACTAAACATCTTTACAAAATATAGAGTTAGCTTTATATTCAGTAGTTTTAATGGATGATTTAAGATTTCATTATATTTATAAAAAGTTTTATTTTATTTTTATTTTTTAATTTTTAAATATAATGAATTATATTAAGATGTTAAAAAAGAGAAATATAAGCTAGCACAGAGATATAAATTAAATAGTTGGGAAAAATATATATAGACATTAATACATAATATTCAAAATATTTATTTCATGATACATCTCACATGGTTAAGGGTAGTTAAATTATATAACTTTAATTTTTATTATTATTATTAAATAAAAATATTAACTAAAACTGTGTATACACTTTTAAAAAAAACGTAACAACATTCTTAAACTATGGAGATTCACCTCACTTTATTATAAAAATGCTTAACATGGTTTGTTAACAATGTCATGGGCCAATATGCTGACTTATTAATACTACATATTGCAAAAAATCACTTTATTCGCATGACAATTGTTTTAATTAAACAATTTAATTAAAAAGCTAGAAAAAAAAAGATAACTAATTTTTGAAATAATCTCAATTTTTAATTTTTAATTATTATTAAAAATATTTAAAATTATTTAAAACTTAAATTTCTCCCGAAGCAATGGAGACTAGGTTGCAGGTTACAGGAAAACAAAACCAAGATATGAACCAAACATCCTAACAAGTAGATGCCGATACTTTAGAGAGTCTTAAAATGAAGGACGTGATCAAAGAGATAGAAGAAAAAGTTAACCGCCGCCTCATCCTAAATAGTGTTGCAGGTAAATTAGATATCAAACCAATTAAAGATGAAATGAAAAAATTGATAGAATTAGACCATGAGCATAGAAAAAGGGCCTTGAACCTTATAATCTTCAATTTGAAAGAGGAGGTAGACGAGGATACTTTAGCCATAACCCAGACAGAATTACATAATAGATTACAAATTGAAACAACGTGTCTCACAGAAACAACAAGGTTGGGGAAACTAACTGAGAATAAAGGAAGGATGATTTGAATAAAGGTGAGCTCTACTGACCATAAGTATGACATACTTAGTAAAACCTCAAGTCTAAAAGGAACAGGAATATTTATAAATGAAAATCTCATTCCAGAAGATCAAGCAGAATTGAGAAAGGAGGTTCAAAAGGTAAAGGAAGCTAGGAAGGAAGGAAAATGGGTCATAATCAGAAACAAGAAAGTTGTTATCCGAGATAGAAACCAAAAAGATAATAATAAATAGCAATTCAACATGCTCTAGATTCTTTCTTGGACCTATCGGGGCTTTCCATGGAACAAAGGCCCCAAGCTAAGTTGGATCTCGAATGATGTTGGTATTATTTTGCTTGTTAAAACTTGGGAGCATGAAGAATCTAAGGTCCCTAACATGGATGGCTTTACATTAAAGTCTACCTGGAATAAGGGATCCCCCCGTAGAGGAATTGGGGGTATAGCTTGTTACATTAAGAAGAACATCTCTCCCCATGCTAGGATTTATAAAAACGACCCTTACAACCAATATAGTTGGATAAAAATTATTGACATTTATGATAAAAAGACCTACATAGCAATCTGTTATTTCCCCCCATCAATTCTAACTTCTATAAGAAAAAGAATCTAGATAAAAATAGTCCTTACAATGGTTTAAAGAATGATATTTCTAGCCTAAAGAATGAAGGCAATATCCTTTTAATGGGTGACTTTAATGCTCGAACTTCAAGCAACCAAGTTATTCTTCTAAGCAATCATTCCAACCCTAATCTCTTTGGTTAGACAAAGACCTTCCTCTGTCTAGCTAATACAAAAGGAGCTCTGAAAACCTTGGGGGGAATTTGTTTGGATCGGAGCTAGTCAAGCTCTGTAGTGCTCAGGATCTCATAATTTGCAACAGTCTAAAGAAGTGGCCCAATTCTAGCCAGATGACTTGCATCCATGGGCTTGGTAGCAGCGTGGTAGACTATGTTATCTTTGATCTCATTCTATACAATGAAATAACAAATTTTGACATCTTAAACGACCACGAATCTGACTTTGATCATAGGACTTTACTTATAACTCTCAATTTTGTCATGCATAAAGATCCCATAAAAGATAATCCTTATAGCCAAAAGAAGTTAATCTTTGATATAAATAAAAAAGATCTCTTTCTAAATGAATTAAAAACTAATTTGCTTCATTTATCTAATATAGACAACATAGAAGATCTCTATCATAATTTTACTACAACCCTCTCATATTCTATTAACAAGTTCTCAATTGAAGTTTCAAGTAATAAAAGAAATAGCATAACCAACCCATGGTATGACAAAGATTGTAAAAGTGCGAGGAGAGCAATTAAGAAAGTTGTTGATGAATCTCTTAAAATTGGCAAGATAAAAATACACAAAGCCCTACCTAAAAGGAAAAAAGGCAGTATATTCGTAAAAGACAAGAGAATCTCTTACACCTCTCTAAGGTAGCTCCTAATAAATTATGGAGGCAGATTCTAACTAGGAAAACTAAAGATAATAATAAAATTGATTTACATGACTCAAATTCCTATCTTAAAAAGCTTTATGAATCTCCAAATGTCATGGATAACTTTGAAACCCTGCTCACAACGAAAGAAGTTTTCTCATTAAAAGACATTGATTTTGGGGTTAATCACTTGGCTAATGGGAAAGCTAAGGACATTGAAGGTTACAAGGCGGAAATCTTAAAAACTGGAGGTCCTGTCCTCATCCCCCACATTCACAAGCTTTTCAATCAAGCAGTCAAGCAAGGGTTTCCTAAACCATGGACTCAAAGCCTCATTATCCCTATTTTTAAAAGTGGGAATCTAATTATCGGACAATTACAATCAACCCTCTCCTAGCCAAGTTATATGGTATTATTTTAGAAAGGAAGTTGAGCATATGGCTTGAAAGTGAAGGTAAGCGGGCTAAAGGCCAAGCGGGTTTTAGAAAGCAGCACTCAACAATAGACCAACTCGTTACGCTTAGGATCATTGTGGAGGAATGTCGCAATGATAAATCCAATCCCTTTTGTTGCTTTATGGACTTTAGAAAGGCTTTCGATACGGTTCCTAGAAACAACCTTTGGAACAGATTAGAAGAGCTAAAGGTTCCTTTTGAGTTGAGAGTTGCCACTATAAGGTTATACAAGAATGTAATTGCCAATTTAAAGAGAAATGAGGAGTGGTCGAAAGATATTAAGTGTAATATCGGAGTGAAACAAGGTTTCCCCCTCTCCCCTACCCTATTTGGAATTTACATCAACAAGCTAGAAGGTTGTTTACAGGAAGCAGGATATACTGGCACAATCTTAGCTGGGATAGTCATCATCCTTCTTCTCTACACTGACAATATTGTTCTTCTCACAAGGTGCCCATCTGATCTTGATAAGCAACTTATACTTCTTAAGGATGTATGTTCTACCATGGGTATGATTGTTAACACTGACAAAACAAAAGTTATGATTATCAAATCCAAGAAGGACACTAATGATAATTTTATGTATGACAATAGTAACTTGGATGAAGTCTCTTCCTACAAATACCTAGGAATTGATATTCATCACAAGCTCAACTGGAACTATAGCACTGAGAAAATGATTAATGGGGGATGGAAAGCTTATTTTGGTCTTGAAAATAATTGTAAAACGTCAAACCTCGTAATGTGGAATAGAAAGAAGTTCCTCTTTGAAACTTTAGTCACTCCAATTATCTTATATGGATGTGAGGTTTGGAGTTGTAGCATCTCTAGAGAATCCTGGAGAAAGATTGAGGAAATCCAGAAGTGTTTTATAACGTATAACCTCAAAATTAAAAGCAACACACCCTATCCTATTCTCCTTATAGAAGTGAGTCTTCCCCGTATAGAGAGCCTAGCTATGACTAGGCTTTTGTTGTACAAGCACAAACTCAATAACATAGGAGACCATAGACTTCCTAAGCTAGCTTTAAATTCCAGCCAAAACCACCTAAGACTCAAACGAGGTTGGTATAAAGACACAAACCATTGGGAGATCCACGATAATGTTGCATTGCAAAACATTAATAACATTAAAAATATTGTTACTTCTAAGTTCAAAGAACAAATGTGGTGTGAGAAAGATTTAGCGGCTAAAAGAAAATTAAGATATCATAAGGAGGTCATCAACCCCACCCTAGAAGATCAAAAGTATCTCTCTATTTTAACTAGCTCAAAGAAGAAAATTAATATAGCAAAGATTAGAACGAATGCTCATGAGCTCCATAGTGAAAGGGTCGTTGGGCAGCGCCTAAAACACCATGGATGGAAAGGTTTTGTCATCTCTGTGAGAATACGAACATCGAGGATGAAAATCACTTCCTCTTAGAGGCCCCATGTACAACCACATTAGATCTCAGTTTCAAAATCTTTGTTGCAACAGTGGCATTTTAAGTTGTCAAAATTACAATGAGCTCCGGAGGCTTTTCTCAAATTAAAATAATTCGTTTCTTTAGATCAAATAGACCAAAGTTTGGTCTTAATAGATGTTAACCACCATCATCATCATCATCAATAATTATTGATAATTAAATTAAAATTTAATTTGTAAATAAAACTTAAAAAAAAAAAAAAAAAAAAAAAAAAAAAAAAAAAAAAAAAAACAAACAAAACAAAACAAAACAAAACAAAAAAACACAAAACTTATTTTTTTATTTTTTTTCACCCTCGTCTGTATTTTTAATAATTTTCCAGCCATATTCTGGAATGAAATCTAAATTACGAGCCCACAGATTCTTCTTTTAACATTTATTTTGGCCCAAGGCTGAAAGCCTTTTTCCGTACCCACGCTGCACGCACTATGGCGTTCATTCATTTTTCAAAGTTGAGTTGAGTGTTGTCGCGTCAAAGCCAATCACTGAAAAAAGAAAGAGAGGCGAAAACACATACCTCGGCATCCATTTAAAAAAAAATTAAAGCAAAATAGAATCTTCTATTACGTTTCTTTCAGCGTTGAAAAATGCGACATTCCTTGTGGAGAGATGAATTAGAGAACAAATTTTCAATTCCTTACGAAAGTCCACCGTCCGCCGAAATGTAGGACGACTATATATTATCCGCGTTCACATCCCCAACGTACGTGCGTTTAAAATCAAATCATAGTTAAATTAATGTATTGATTACTGATCTTGCAAATGATTTATCGTTTTATATAACTGTGCAGAATAGGCTTGAAGTTTGGGAACGTTATTGTCATGAGAATCGTAGCGAATATGAACTTCCATGAAAGGGATTCTGCATGTTCTCTCCTCATCGGCCAAACCACAATGGTTGTTCTCTTGATCATCACTACTCTTCATGCAGGGATTTGCAAGGCACAGCTAACCATGTGCAACCACAACGTTAACTATACAAAAGGCAGTAGGGTGGAGAGCAATCTGAATACAGTCTTGAATTCTCTGGTTCAGCACACGTCCCAAACAGGGTTTAATACTTCTGAGCATGGCCAAGGTAGCGACCAAATATATGGCCTTCTGCAATGTAGGGGAGACACAACAGCGGATCGATGCTATAATTGTTCACAGAGAGCAAGGAGTACTGTTCAACAAAGTTGTGGAAATGCCGTTGGGGGTAGGATCTGGATGGATGTCTGCTTCTTGCGCTACGAAAATTACAGTTTCTTGGGAAAACTGGACTCTTTTGGAATGTATACTTACATTACTTCCAATGTCTCGAACTCTGATGCCTTTGACGCTGCTCTTGAGAGGCTGTTCAGAAAATTATCGGCTGAAGCAGCAGCCTCTGGATCTGAATTATATGCCTCTGGAATAATTACGGACTCCTTGTCTCGAAAGATTTATGGCCTGGTTCAGTGCTGGAGAGATATATCTAGCAATGACTGCACAACATGTTTGTCAGATACCCTCAATTCTATGTTAGCAACTTATCCTGGAAATCCAGGAGTGCAGGGTTTGATGGCAAACTGTATTGTTCGTTATGAGATATATCCTTTCTTTAATTCCACTGCTCTGCCACCATCGCCAAGTTCCCCAGCGGGAGAACCAGAGATTACACCAGTGGGTAATACAACACCGAAGGAGAACGCAGAGTCGAGTAATAATGGTACACAGATCAATCAGTCAGCTCAGAAATCTTCAAAGAAAATCACTACGATGTTAGGTGTCGTCGGTGCCTTGCTTCTCGTATAGTGTAGGTTTCTCCATTGTTTTGCAGTGCCTGTTGGGGGTGATTGTGTGGTGAGGTTAGCGAGACAACCCTCATTTGTTTCCTTCCTTTGTATTGCTACTTCTTACGTTGGTTTGTGCAATCTATGAGTATATTTTCTGTTGCAAAATGGAATAGTCTTATTATCTTACTGTATTTCGATGGAAATTAATGTTAAGATTTTAATTAATGTCATTTTATTGTATATTCAGTTTGAGTTATTTTTGGATTAAAAAACTACTAATAAAAACCTGTCTGTAAATCTTTACACTTATTACATATCAATCTACACTCCATACATGTGCAGACAATGTATTCATTAAAATTAATATTCAGTTAGGGTTGTTTTTAGAATAAAAAAATAGACATTTCTTAAAAAAAAATAAGTTAATGTAAATCCTACATATCCCTAAAACTATTAATCTTGGACGATGCAATCAGTTCCCTTCCCTTTCTACCTGCCCGGAAATCTTTACACTTATAAATTTATACTCCATACATGCGTAGAGAATGTATATTGTTTATATTTCTTCTCTTTAGTAGTATGATATCCGCATCTCTATCATAGAATATAAACGGGCATATGTATTATGTAATTTGATTAAAAAGAATTAAAAGATAGATTGTAATATTTAGAAAGAAATGTAAATAAGAAATTTGATTAAAGAGGAATTAAAAGATTTATAGTAATATTTCTGGAGAAATATGAAAAAATAATTATAGATGAAGATAAATTTGTCATAATTGAAATATTAACTACTAAATAACTTTAAAATTAGAATAAGCATTATTTTGTAGATTTTATTTTTAACATAGCTAAAATTTTAATATTTTGGGTATTTGAAATATATTTTTATTTGGTTTCAATAAAAAGTTATTTTGAGTCTCTAGATTTACCTTTTTATTTTCTTGTTATCTTCATTTTTTCTCTTCTCAATTTCCAATTCAACTTTTTAAGATTGATAATGGGTGAAGTGCTTTGCAATTCAACTCAGCTTTTTACCCTGGGTGAAGTGTTTTACTACTTGTATGCATTTTCTCAAGAGGTATGGAAAGGCCATCCTTGTGATTATTCTAAACTAAAAGTTTTTGGTTGTGATGCATATGCTCTAGTTCCGAAACATCTGCGTTCTAAATTAGATCCTAAATCAAAAAGATATATCTTTGTTGGATATGGTGGTGAGACTAAGGGATACAGATTGTGGGACTCTACTACTCACAAGATCATCATTAACAAAGATGTTAAATTTAATGAATCTTCACTTGAAAATCCAGATGTAGATGATAAATTGAAACAGGATTGTATCTAAGCTTCAACACATTCAGTTTGAAACCAGTTCAAATATTGATGATAGTCAAGATGAACAAGTTTCAGATGCAAGTCATGAACAAGTTTCAGATGCAGATCATGAACATGTTTCAGATGCAGATCATGAAGAAGTTCCTCGAGATAATAATTAGCAAATTTTGGAAGTATCGAAAACATCTTTAAGGAGGTCCACAAGAATCAAACATCCTCCTAAAAGGTATGATGATTATGTTACTTCAATTGCTTTAACCACTAATGATGATGAACCTTTATGCTATCAGGAAGTTGCAGAAAGTTCTAAAAGTGAAAAGTGGAAAGAAGCTATGAAGGACGAGATGATGGCATTAGTCAAGAATGGCACATGGGATCTGGTTCTTAAAGATAGAAAAATTGTGGGATGTAAATGGGTTTACAAATTGAAAAGGGGTGTTGATGATATAGAGGACAGGTACAAAGCAACGTTGGTCGCAAAAGGTTTTTCTCATAAAGCAGGCATTGATTTTCATGAGATATTTTCACTAGTTGTAAAAATTGTTTCAATTCGAATTGTATTAGCATTAGTTGCTTTACTTGATTTAGAAGTACAACAACTAGATGTTAAAACTGCATTTTTACATGGAGATTTAGATGAGGAGATTTACATGGAACAACCGGAAGGGTTTGTTCAAAATCGCAACAAGAAATTTGTCTGCAGGCTCAAGAAATCATTGTATGGTCTGAAGCTGTCGCCTTGACAATGGTACAAGAAATTTGATTCTTTCATGATGAGTCAAAATTATATAAGAAGTGAATATGATCATTGTGTTTACTTTAAAAAATTAAGTAATGGCATGTTCATTATCTTAGTGTTGTATGTTGACGATATGCTTTTAGCAAGCAAAAGCATAATAGAGATCAACAGGTTAAAGGCTCAGATGGTAGGACATTTGTTGAAGACTAGGAGCGCAAGTAGTTTGGGCATGGAGATTTTCAGGAGGGCAGGTAAGTTTGGCTGGAAACGAAGTTTTGAAAAATACTCTTAGGTTTGGTATGAACAATGTGAAGCCTGTGTCAGTCCCTTTAGCTTCCCATTTTAAGCTTTCTTCTAGTTTATGTCCTAATACAAATGAAGAAAAAGAATATATGTCTCGAATTCTGTATGCCAATGTAGTAGGTTGTTTAATGTATACGATGGTTTGTACTCGACCAGATATTTCACATGCAGTTGGGGTTGTCAGCAGGTATATGGCAAACCCAGGAAAAGAACACTGGTGAGCAGTGAAATGGGTGCTTCGATATTTGAGAGCACAAGTGATTATTGTATCACTTATAACAGGAGTAGTGAATTTGTTTGCTGATATGTTGATTCCGATTTTGCAGTTGATTTGGATAAGAGAAGGTCAACATCAAGTATGTCTTTACTCTTGCAGGTGGAGCTATTAGCTAGATGTCAAAGCTACAGAACATTGTTGCTTTATCCACTACTAAAGCAGAATACATAGTTGTTTCACATGCTTGCAAAGAAGCAATTTGGTTGAAAGGTTTGTTTGGTGAGTTTGGTAGGTTACAGGACAACATCAAGTTATTTTGTGATAGTCAAAGTGCAATTCATTTGGCTAAGAATCTGACCTATCATAGTAAATCAAAGCATATACCTATCAAGTACCATTTTGTAAGACAGGTTATCACTGAAATGGGCGTCTCTCTTGAAAAAGTGCATACAAAGGAGAACTGTGCAGACATGTTCACGAAACCAGTTTTGTTAGAGAAGCTACGTTGGTGTCTGGCTTCTCTTGGCTTGCAGAAAAGATAAAATAATAAAGGAACAGGGTATCAGGCTAATTGTTGTCAAGGTGGAGATTGTTGAGATTTTCTGTTCATTAAATTTGGCAAAAATCTCATGTATGTGACAACAATAGGATTTGTTGCTAAATTAGCTCCATTTATTCTTGATGAGGAATTATTGCATCCTATATTTGTTGTGAGAGAATTTATGATTCAGTTTTCTACTCCCAGCAATAAAAATGTAAGCCCGTAGAGAAGCTGAGCTGAGCTGAGAGTGTGTGAGGAACTAAATGTTGTAATCTCGTGTTGAATAATAAGATTGTGGATGCCTCTGTTTGGTGGATATAACCCAGATTGGTTGGGTGAACCACGTTAAAATCTGTGTTAATTTTTTTTTTTATGATTTTGTATGTGTATGCTTATTTAATTTCAGCTATGGGTTGTTTGCTCTAACACCCATCTCCCTTTGATGACCTAATATTTAGTGAATCAACAAACTAAATGAAAAAAAAAATTCAATATATAAAATAAATTCAATATCCGGCCAAAAAAAACCTATGAAAAAAAAAAAATCAATTTAAAAATTAAACCAATACTTTCAACCGATTAAAAAAACCGAAAAACAGTTTAGTTTAGTAAGTTACACCGCAGCATTAAAGGACACGGCCTGTCAATTGCAAGCCCAGCCTTTACTGTCGGCCTTTAAATATCGTATCAAATATTTATGCTCATTACAGTGCATAGCGACCACGTGCCTTTCTGCACATTCATACATGTATGTCATCCACTTTGATATTGCCTTCGCTTTGTCTTACCGGAAGTCTCGAAACTCTAAACACAATCCTCAAGCACCAGTCTTTTTCTCTCACTCGTCCTGGGAAATTCTTTTTCAGGTCAGCTACCCTAAGAAAACATGGTGGCATTAACCAGGGTCGTGTTTATCACCGCCTTTAACAGATGGCTCTGCCTGATCTTCAGAGATCCGAGGGACGAAGAAAGCGATGAAACACAGAGCTCCAGATAAAGATGTCCGTGTCACTGTGCTGAGGATTCACGATCTTTATCTCTAGCCAATGATCATGTTATAGCTGGACTTCATTATCATAGTATAGTGTGTATTTTCTTTGAGTTCTTATGTGAATGTATTGATCTTTCTTTCATACACAGGGTGAGATATGGATAGAATCAAGGCATGTACTCTCAATGTCCTCTATGATATGCGTTCATCTGTTGATAGATTTAGCTCTTTATGAAGTCTTCAAACTATAAATAGATTATGAAAAAACCTAATTTTGTTTAAATATTTTGGATCAAAATATATCCATTCATAGTCTATCATCAACATAGTAATAGAAGATTTTGAAGCCGGTTTCTGTTCTCATAAATGAACATGGATTATTTATTTATCTTTGAGTATGATAGACTAGTGACCTTTCTTAAAGTCAATTGAAAAAAAAATCAGGTAATTTAATTTTAAATTTCAACCAAATTCAAGGAAAAGAAAATGCTTAAAAAAAATTCCATTTCTCATTTACAGTTACAAGCTATTGGATTCCCAGATGCCAAACCAAAAAACAATGGAACGTAGATGCATGATATCATGCATCTTATAACATGGGTGATAGTGGCACTGTCACTTTGCATGAACACCTGTATAACGTTGTAGTATGTACAAGGTGGAAAGATAACAACTCTATATTGTAGCTAGAGTGTTGGCAGAAACATAGTTTTTATCAAATTGAAATGTGCAGTAGCTTGTAAACATTTTTCTTTCGGAATAAATGATATTATAATTGAAAATTAAATCAAGCTATATAATAATGAATATTTATCCAGTTCATGTAAACCAGAGTTGTTCTGTGGCCATCAAAGTTACACAGGAATAGGTGGTTCCTGTAAAATCAGCTAACCAGTGAAGCTCAAAAGCTACACCCATCACCCTTTTAGTTCTATGTTTTTGCCATGGAAAAGCTAGCTACGAAAGTGAGTGATATAGTAGACAATCCAGTTGCCTCAAACTACTTCCATCTATTTCACTCTCTCCATCCCGCTGCCAAGACTCCTAAAGCTTCAACTAATAGTTGATGAAGCTAGAAATCTAACTCAATGTCAAGCCTGTAAATGATATTCAATGGCAGTCCTACAAATAATGTCGAAGTTAATATCGTTTAAATTCAATGTGTAAAAAATCAAATTCCATTTTAGAAATGTTGTGAACATTCTGTTATAGAAAGGTGATGTGTCATCGTTCAAATTCTTTTTCTTATAGACCTTTGTGAACATTTGGTTGTAGAAATTTCTCAGGTGTAAGGTTAATGAAGGATGTTCACTCAGACATAGTGAGACGTATGGTAAGTTGATAAAAGATATTGATTGGGTTGGACTATTGTTGGGTGTAGAGCTCAGCAGTGTCGAGGTTACCCTGTGGATTTGGCCTTTGTGCTCTCTACATTGTGATTGAGCGTCTGATTGTTTTCTAATTTTTTTTCAGGAGAAAAAAATTGTAACATTTTGATTAAAAAGGAAATGATATACATTGTCAAAGATCTTATTCACACTACAGAGTATATATCTTTGATGAGAATATCCTAGATGCAGAGCAGAGTCTCACATAGAATTGCCAAGAAATGCTACCTTGTAGCCGCATATGGAAACAAAGCATATACATACATGGATATGAAAGAGCTGAGTTTAATTAATGAGACATTGCAGAAGATCAAAAAAGGAAATTTACCAAAACAAGGCCCCTAGGGACACATCTAGGACCTGCAAAGAGATTAACAAAAATCAAAAGTACTCGGGCAAAGGGAGATCCCCTCAGAAAGCAGTTCATAATGAATCTGCCTTGGAACAAGGGACAAAGCATGCTTGGAAAGTGCATCAGCTTCAGAATTATGGTCCCGAAAGACATGTTGGAAGGAGATATCTGAGAAGAGGTGCTTTAGGCCCAAAATCCAAAGCATCAAGTTGAAAAGTGAGGGGATTTGTAAGGTGTTGTGATCCTGAATCCATCTGATCATAGAAAGGGAGTCTCCAACAACCAAAATGCAATCAACATTTAGCCATTGAGCCACTTGCAAGCCTCCCCATAAGGCGAACATTCGCACTGTGTTGTTGTCTCCCAAGCCGGAGAGCCACCTGAATTGATATGATAAAACTGAATTGATATGAAGGGAGACACCACATCCGCATCTCCCACCGGCGGAAGCTCTGTCAAAAAAACAGATTGGGAAAATATTGGACATGTCAGCATGAGCAATGGACCTGGTAGATTCTTTGGGACATCAGAGGCCAATCTCTTGAAAGTGAGCGGTGATGCGAAGTGCAGTCAAATTCGGATTGGGAGGAGTCTCTTCAGAGATGTACTCATTGCGAGAGGGCCAAATGCCCCAAAAGACGTATAGGGGAATAGCGGACGCTCTTTTGATTGGAAGCCCCAAGAGAAAATTCAGTCTGCTATGGAGGATCTATCACCAATGACCTTGGTCCCCAAGTGAGAGTATACTTTCTTCCAGATGTCATGTGTGAAAGGGCAGTGAATGAAGAGGTGAATACAGTCTTCCAATGTATATTTGTAGTGAAGGAATCTACCAGGACCCACAAATCCTCTCTTCATGAGTGTGTCCAAGGTCAAAATCCAATTGTGCAAGGTAAACCAAGTGAAACATATAATCTTGAGAGGAACATCCCAAGACCACAATTGTGCAATGAGCTTGGCAAATGGCAGAATTGGAGAACATGAGATGATATGTTCATATACTTTTGTGGCTAAAATTCTTACATCCATTAAATCGCTGCCCAAACCAAATAATCCGGACAGGAGGATAACATGATTTCGGCCTGGCAAAGGTTGTTGCGATATACTTCCCATTCAGCAGCCATATATTCAGGGATATCAATTTCCCAGGCATGTGGCCATATTGGGGGAGACAAGTGTGTCTAACAACCCCACGCAATGCTGGCCAGAGAGGAGTACCCCAACTGATTACGGGAGATGATGATGGGGGCGGATAAATGGGGGTTTCCGGGCATGCCTTTGATGGCATCCATCCTCACATTGACCTGTAAACCATTACCAACAACCCAAACAAGGTTACTGCAAAGCCAAGGGACTGTGCTCTGTAGGCTTCTCCAAGTTGCAAACATGCATTTGGTGGATGGAACATGTTAGGGTCCAACCCTAACCCCTTTATTTATGTAATAAACCCAATAGGGTTGAATCATAGTCATAGTTAGCTAAAGAGTCAATAAAGCATGTATTAATAATTGTAAGTGGTTGACCCACATTTAAGAAAGGGACCATAGTTAGTTGCAAACAGGCCATAAGTAATAAATAAAGTGGTTAACCCATGTTATGTAAAGGACCACTAGTCGTTAGGTTGTTGAAGGTCGTTTAGCTATAAATAGTCGTAGTTAGAAGGGAAA
>APFE030846179.1:164154-189269 GCA_000404065.3 Pinus taeda
TGACAGGTCAAAGCATATCGGAATCAGATATCATTTCATCAGAGACTATGTTCAGAAGGGAGCTGTGAAGCTTGAGTATATTTCCCTGATGAGCAGGTAGCAGACATTCTTACCAAAGCCTTACCACGGGGCAAGCATGTTTACTTCAGAGACAAGATGGGTGTGGTGAGGAACACCTTCCTCGGTAAGAGGGAGTGTTGAAATTTGGTACCGGAGGACAGGTGGTTCCCTTAGGCTTTGATCTTTGGCCTAGGGAAAAGTGTCCAAAGATTTTAATTTTTCTCCTAAAGTGACTTTATAATTTTTATAAAGTTAAAATCTAATTTAAAAGTGACTTTAAGTGATAAAGTTACTAAGTCTAATTTTAAAGTGACTTTTATAAAGTCAATGAAAAATTAGAAAGGAAAAGTGACTTTGGAAATTTATGACTAAGTGGGTCTTTATTAAAGTGGGGTGAATTAAAAAATAGAAAGTGAGATTTAATTGTGCATTTAATCTCAGCCATTGATCTAAATCTATCTCAGCCATTGGATTTAGGGATCACCCAAAAGTCATTTAGGGTTGGGTTAAAGGAGGAAAAGGAGGAAAAGATCATTCATTCTTTCATAAGCAGATTGGGAGAATGAGAGCAAGAGAGTAAGGGAGATTTATGGACAGGAAGGAGAAAGAGGTAGCAGTTTGGCACACATACCAGGCAGCTCTTCAGCAAATCATACAGCTGAAAGAACCAGCAATAAAAGGCAGATTTTTGCTGAGAAAACAGTAAAAGGAAGATTTGTTTTTGCACAGAAATCGAGGCAGCTAGTTTTCTGCACAAAAATCGAGGTTCGTACATCCTGTCTGTACAGCATGTCCGTACCGTCCGTATAGCCATCTGTACCGTCCGTACGGCCGTCCGTACAGTAGCCGTGCAGCATTGTGTTGCTGTTTGGAAATTTCCAGTGGGCTGTGAGGCTCAGAAATCGAGATAAGTTGGAAATTTGTTTGCTGATTTTGCTGATTTTTGCTGAAATTTCTCATTGTAAAAGGACATTTTCCAGAAATAAAGAAGAGCTCTCAAACTGGTTTTCCCCAAGAGTTGTAGGGGGTTTTTCCAGGGTTACGTTGACCAAAAATATCAGTATTTTAATGTGTTTTAATGGCTGTTTATTATTGTTGATTTTTATTTCTGCAATTTCCAGCATTCTGTAAATTTTCCAGAATTTGTGTTTTCAGCAAATTTATTTTTTTTCCCAGCCTGTTGAATATGTATGTTTATGGGAAAGGGCATTTAACTACATGGGAGAAATAAGGAGAAACTGAAAACCGGGGTGGGAAAACAAAATTTTTTACACCGATGGTACCTCCATTTTTGCATTAAAAAATTTAGGCTAGAGACGTGTTTCAGCGTCTTTAAACCACGGGATCTTTCGTTGAGCACATAAACCTGCAGATCTGGGGAGGCATGCATGCAGGAAATACAAGAGGTGGTCACGCTTGATGGAATCCCTTGTAACCCATGTGGGTAACCCTTTGAATAGTAGCGCATTAGGCAGAACCGCGCATGGACTGCACTTCCACATACCCTTTGGGTATATCGGAAGCCCCCTAGGCTCACCTGAAACCTCATCTTAGATAAGTCTTCGGTCGTCTTGCTACTACGGTAAACTGAGAACAGCACTCAGGGAGACTACTCGCGTGTATGATAGGGTAGTTGGGTAGTATGGCTAAGGGTACGGTTGATCCTCCTTAGTTAGTGCCCTGAAAGATTGGGTCAAGTACTATTGTTGGACCCTTATGTATATTGTGATTTGTAGCACCTCACACTCCTTTGTGACCATAGTTCCCTCGGCTCTCTGAAAATCGCCCATTATCTTATCTGCTAGATCAAATCCACCAGTTGGAGTTCTACTACCGTAGTAGGATTCAGATTTAGCAGTTGGGGTTCTGTCGCCACCGCACCAATCAGATCCACTAGTTGGGGTTCTACCGTCACAGTACAATTCAGATCTAGCAGTTGGGGTTTTGTCGCCGCAGTACAACGCACATTCAGCAGTTGGTCTTTCACAGGCAGATCTGACTCTCTACGTAGTGAGGATTGTTGCTGCTATAGCCTGGGCCTGATTTTCGCAGGCAGATCTGACTCTCTACGTAGTGAAGATTGTTGTTGCTATAGCCTAGGCCTGATTTTTGTAGGACATTGGGCAGAATCACGTTTTCTGGAATTTGGACACTGCAGTATTTATCCGCAAGGAGTAAAAATTATTCGGAGTAGAAAAAAAAAAGAGTCTGAGGCCTTCCTAAGATGCTTACAAGAGACTTAACCCATAAGATTCAGGACGACGAACTGATCGCAATGGTACCATTCACTTGCCAGCTTCAATTTTTTGGAAGTCCCAAATTTTCTCAGAGTGATGTCAAGTGCCTGAGATCTATGTATGGTAGAAACAAGGGCTCAAGTCATGGCCAATGAGAAGATCGAATGCCTTGAAAACAGGTTGGATACTTTCCAGGAACACTTGGAGAAAATTTCAACATTCATTGAACACCTCACTAAGAGCACGTTGAGGTTGCATCAGGAGGCACATAGTATTGATGAGCACCTTGAAGGAGAATCTAGCCATCATATTCACTTCCATGGAAATCATCAACATTCCCACCCTCGGCCACCCAAGATGGACATGTATAAATTTGATGGCTCTAATTCGACAGTATGTGTAGCACAAATGGAACAATATTTCATTCTGAATGATATCCTCAATGATCCAACTAAACTACATGTGGGAGCCCTTTAATTGGACCAAGAGAGATGGCAATGGTGGCAATGACATGTGAAATGTTATCTCGGGAACATAAGTTGGCAGGTGTTCTCAAAATCCCTTTATGATTTCTTTAACAGAGAATCAACTTTTTTGGGTCGTCTTACAAAGCTCTGGCAGATAGGCACAGTAAAAGACTACATTGCAACCTTTGAGACATTGGTCATCCGAACAGAAGGTCTAGGAGATGAATTCTACTTGGAGTGTTTCATCAGTGGTCTCAAAGAAGCCATCCAAGCACATGTCCGGATGCACCACCCACCTACATGGATAGACACTTGCACAAAGGCTGTCAAAGTGGAACTTGCTTTAGCTTCCCAGTCTACTCATCCAAATTTCATAGCCAAGGGGCATCCCACCCAGGCTCAGGGCCCTACCCAAACAATTAAGGTTCAAAAGGTGCCTCCCGCAAAAATGGCAGAATGATGAAAATAAGGATTGTGCTACTATTGTGATGACAAACACTCCCTGAGGCATAAATGCAAGGAACCCAAATTCTTTCAAATTGATGTTATTGATCACATCTCATCTGAGGAAGCCCCACCCCTTGGGAGGCAAAGGATGAAGCTGAGGAAACCCATCATGACAATCATCTCACAGCTACTCTAGATGAACCAGTTATCTCGCTACATGCTTTGGCAGGCATTTCTACACCCCAAACTCTCAAAATCAAAGGCTTTCTTAAACATCACCCCGTAGTGGTTGTTAGCCTCCTGCTCATAGCAGGTATTCATCTTTCATGATCGACATGTTTATAGGCCAAATATGTCATACTTTGCATGCCGCAATGTTCCATATTTGCTACTGAGGCAAGGAGGGCACAAACCTTGTCTGCAAGCATTTGGGATAGACCAGTGTGATGACCGAGACCCAAACGAGAGGAAGCACAAGAGTTCATTCTTCAATTGGTGGTACTTTGGAAGGTCTAGTGGTTTGGTTTGGTTGTGTCTTTTGATGCAAATTTTAAATTCTCAAAGGTCGCAGGAAAGACCAACATTCATGTAGCTATTTCTGACATGCTAACAAATTTTTCATATAGCATATTGCAACTATTCATAAAACTCCATGAAGACATTGTGGCTTTCCTCAGCACGACATCAAGGAAAGCTGCTGTGGTTTGTCCACAGTTCAAAAGAATCTATATTCAATTACCTGGATGATCCCATGGATCTTGCTCGCCTAGCTGCAGTTTCCCATTCCTGTCACCGAATTGGGGTTGAAAGTAGATACTTTAAAGACCTCTACATCAGGATCTGTCCAGAAGTATCCATGTTTAATTATGTGATGGAAGAAGACAAAATGAGCAGTTCTAGAGGACCAAGCTCAAGTAAAGATTTAGCATGGACAAATTTGAATATGGAACATAGAGTCTATGGAAAACTGGCCCATGAACTTATTGGATCGCCTGTGGGTAAAAGTTGCATATGCGAGCCTATTTGTGCTTCCAGCACTGACAATGATCCGGATGAGAGCATCATCTATACATTGAATCCAAGGGATAGAGAAGAAGGTAGGCCATCTTATTGGTCAAGTAAAGGAGAAAGCAGTAGAGATGCCCCTGAGACATTGACTTATAGGTTGCTCAAGAATTTGTCTGTTGTGCATGAAGTTAAATCACGTCCATTCCAAGCTTACTTCCAGAGGGGGACTCCTATATATTCAGCAAATGCAATCCACTTTCGATTTGGTTATTCTATCTCATCTCCAGAAATCAAAAGTTCTGTATTGGATGGGTCAATGTTATCTGATAGATCTCCTTGTGAAAACTATATCTAGACATATAGATCTCCAGAGTACCTGGTGTTACAGGAGGATAAATTAGAATCGTTCAAGCTTCCAAGACCAGTATTATGTATTGGGGACATCTTACAGGTTGAACTCTTGGGTAGGGTTCAACAACAAGAGAAGGATGGATTGTATTATATATGTGTGTGTCATGTATATGTGGTTGGGAGACCTCTTGCTTCCATCGGTTTTTAACGTTCAAGGTCAGCCAGGGCAGTATATTTTAAAGTACTTGGGGCATGAAGGGCAACCTGAAATGCCATTTGAAGATACTTTAAGAGTTGCATCCCCCGAAGATGAAACTGGCACCAACTCTGATTGGTATTCCATTGCAGAGAGGATAAGACAGATCAGAGCTCGAAGGGTGCTTGAAATATTGGGAAATATTGCAGAGGCGAATTTCATACCGCATGATAATCAGGAGGACCAAAATTATGGCACTCGTATTTCATTTTTCTATTCAGAAGGTGGAGATCAGCTTAGGACAATTCTGAATTCAGGTGCAAGTGTTCCATCGGTAGTGTTAGTTGACCCCATGAAACAAAGTCATTACCTTTTTCCAAAAGGTATACCTATTACTTATTCTTCTCTTTTGGATTTTATCAATTCAGTTTTGAATGGAACGATTAAAGCATACAAACTCTCTGAGGCCTTCCCACCAAGTCCTAGGGATCCTCCAAGGCCACCGTTTGTGAATCGAAATTTTCATGAGATTGATTCTATTCCTTGTGTTACAGTTGGTACATTTTCGAGGCTGGTTATTGGTCTTGAAGATTGTAATGAAACTATTAAAACATCTTGTGCCAGCAGTCATCACCCTGGAGCTGCTTGGGGGAAGGACGCCTTAGTGCTTTTTAGCAATGGTTGGTGTGGGTTTTGTGTAATTGCCTGCTGTTGTAGAGTTTCAAAGCTTCGCTCTTCAAATCCTAATGTAGATAATAGTGCAATGATTTGACGATTCAAGAAACAAGGACGAAATCTCGTCCAAGAAAGAACTTCGAGATTAGTATTATTCGAATGATGCTTCCACATACTTAGCCGGAGAGAGAGCTTGTCAACTGATGTCGGGTCAACTGCTACAACACCTTTGTAACCACCATACCTTATTTGAAAAGCAGATGGTATTCACTTGTTATTATTTTCACATCCACACTTCAAAGCCACAAGCTCTGCCAAGGGCTGAGACAGTTTCCCTATTCCAGCTGAAAAATTATATGTTCTGTTACCATTACGGACTTGGATATCTGGAATGATTCTAATTTCATCACCATGTATGTGCAGAGTTTCTATGGAAGAACTAAAGGATTGCCCCATTCTTGCTGCACATTTTGCAACATTTCTGATAGAAGAAAAGTTACCCATCCATTGACGAATATTATCTACATTAACAATGCCGTTTGAAGCAAACATCCATACAGAATTTTCTCGCAGTTGGCTTGATGAGAAAGCCAAAAATTCAAACCTTCTATTGCCTATCGCAATGCCATCTCTTATGATCCGAAAAATCCATCTGTATAGTTTTGTCCGCTTCTAGGAACCTCTGTTATCCATTCGTAGAGACAAATCATTTGAAAGGATTCTGCCCAGGTTCTCATCAACGAAGGAAACAACTTATGAATGGGAACTTCTAAATGATGTCAAGGCAGTCTGGCTTCGAAATCCAAAGGAGGTCACTGATGAAGAAAATGCTTCAACAGCACAATAGTTTGAAGACAATAAAGAAGAAGTTGTAATATCTTTTGGTGGTGATTGGCATTATTTGATCAAGAAGCAGCGGCTGTGGTCATGGGACGATGAGTTTGATGCAATTTGTTGGTTGGATAGATCATTGATCCACTTGTCCTCCAGGTTTTCAAATAACAGTCCAGATGAGACTGCATATTTTCGGATGATCTTGAACAGAGAGAATGTCGGCAACTCAGTTGTGATGATTCAACCATCATTGATATCTTACTGTTTCAATGCACCTCTAGAAGCCTGCAGAAAGCGCCACAGCAGCTATTTTTACCATAAAAAGATTTAAAAAGTTGATTGAACAGTTCAAAGACCTTCATCAAAGTCAAATAAAGCGGCTCAGAGCCATCAAGGATCACCAAGTCATTATTAAATGTATTAAAGCCACTTGAGGCAGCGGAACCGCCCAAACGGTGTTGATAAAAGGCTTCAAAGCTCATCTTTTGCAGAAGCAGTGTACAGAGACACATATGGGCATCGTTTTACTATTCAAGGCGCAATTATGGCCAAATAGCCAGCGCATCACAATAAATGACCCATACTTAAACTCAATTTTGATGTTGCCGCCTCCAACGCAACTTAAATAGATATTTTATGCATTTATTTTAGTACAAATTAGGTTAGAAGCAGTGACTCCATCAGATCTATCTGAGATCTATTTGTTATAGATATTTTGCCTATTTAAACAACGTTGTTCGTTGTTCAAAGGGTGAGAGTGGTTGATCGATAATCTCATTTGAGACTTGCGTTGTATGCTCTGAGAGATTTAATGAACAGAGATTGCTGGAATACCTTGTGTTTGGACTGTTTAATGTGGATTCGATGGCTGAAGAATACGATTATAGGATTCTTTTGCTTCTTCATGGAATAATAAGTTGTTCTCATCTCTTTCTACAGTTGCTATGTTTTCTATATCATATCTGTGTCATGATCTAAAATTGCAGGAAGAAACAATAGCTCAAATGTCACATAGCCGTGCTCTGTCCTCAATTCCTGTTATTTCTCTATGTTTCCTTCTGAAATAGTTATGAATATGAATACTTATTCGCTCATATCTACACTAGTTCCTCCATATATCAATATTGTTTAGGAATTTCTTAATTGCTCCTATATAATGTTCAGTCACCTTCCCTCTGTTAGCATAATGAAAGCTACTTAACTGTCTTTCATTCCCTGACATCCATTTCATCCTCATTCCAGCTTGAATATTGGTCCATGTGTAGCTATCCTGCTCTGTATTCCTCTTCCATCAAAGAAAACACACCCAGCAGCCCTTAATCCTTGACTCCATGCCCAATGCTCTAAACTTCTTACGCTTCGCATGCCAACTCTGCATGAATAGATCATCCATCCCGCCAAACTCAAACAAAAACCCATATGCATCATATCTAGCCTGAAATCATTCCCTAAACAAAGCTAAATCCCAAAGAGAGAGCCCTCTCTGACTGCTGGTAGGCTAGGACCAGCAGTCCAAATCTTGGTCTGTGGTTACCTCGGCCGTATCCCTTAAGGAGCCAAGGGACAACCTGAGCGATAACAGTGGTATTGATTGATAGTGACAGCATTCATAATTTTATCCATCAATGAGTCGCCAAAGCAGTTCATTGTTTTGTAAGGGTAGTCTCTAATTTCCAAGTCCTTATTGTTGATGGGGGGACAATGAAATGTGAAGGCCGCTACGAAAATATTAAACTTGAAATGGGAGACTACCACATAAAGACCCACATGTTTGCGATTAATATGGGTGGTTGTGACATTGTCTTGGGTGTTGAATGGCTTCGCAAACTAGGCCCAATCACAATGGATTTCCAAGAGTTATATATGAGCTTTAAGTAGAATGACCACATTCATACACTCCGTGGACTCCAGGCAGATGCTCCTTCTATCATTAGCTCGCATCGAATGGAAAAGTTGTCGAAAAAGGGCCATCATGGAGTCATCACCCAATTTAATGCCATCTAGGCCATAGAATCCACTACTCTTCTTATTATCCTGAGATGCAATAGATCTTAAACTGCCACCAGCAGGTATTTGACAAACCTAAAGAGCTTCCACCCTCTAGAGGGGAACCTGATCATAGCATCACTTTGGTCCTAGGGACCCAACCTCCTAATGTGTGCCCACATCAATATCTTTCACCCAAAAGAATGAAATTGAAAAAATCATTAAGAAACTCCTTGAAGCATGTGTTATTTGTCCTAGCATCAGTCCTTATTCATCACTAGTGGTCAAGGAGCTAAATAAATATGGGGATGGTGCATGTGTCCGGACTTTCGGGCCCTCAACAAGCTCACTGTCAAAGACAAATTCCCTATTTTGGTTGTTGATGATCTGCTTGATGAACTACATGTTGCTCAATTCTTTACCAAGCTAGATCTTTGCTCTGGCTATCACCAAATACGCATGAAAGAAGTAGTCATTCCCAAGACTGCTTTCCAAACTCATGAAGGCCATTATGAATTCTTGGTCATGCTATTTGGTCTATGTAATTCTCCATCTACTTTTCAAAGCCTCATGAATCGCCTGTTGAAACCATATCTATGAAAAGTTGTCCTCGGTTTCTTTAGTGACATTCTCATCTATAGCCTAACATGGGAGAGACATCTTCATCATGTACACCTAATCTTGCAACTGCTCCGGAATCACAAATTATTTGTCAAATTTTCCAAGTGCTCTTTTGGCGTAGAAGAAGTCGAGTATTTGGGACACATTGTGGGTCGTGAAGGTGTCAGGGTTGATCCCGAAAAGATACAGGCAATGCAAGATTAGCCCCAACCAAAAAACTTGAAGAGTTTGAGGGGATTCTTGGGCCTCATCAGCTACTATCTCAAATTTTCCTGCAATTATGGTCGCATTGCTAGACCCCTCACTAACCTTCTCAAGAAAAATCCATTCCTCTTAATTGATGTAGCACAACAGGCGTTTTTGGCTCTCAAACAAGCCATGTGTTCCACTCTAGTATTGGCACTACTCGACTTCACCAAATCTTTTGTGATTGAATGTGATGCTTCAAGTACTAGTATTGGTGCTATCTTAATGTAGGAAGGTTGACCCTTGGCTTTCACCAGCCAACAATTGAGTGGGAAACATCTAGGCCAATATACCTATGAGAAAGAGATGATGGCCATCTTACATGCAGTAGATACCTACCGACCATACTTATTGGGGCGGCGTTTCCAAATCCACACAGACCATCAAATCCTCAAATATTTTTTAGAGCAACGTCTATCCTCGCCACAGCAAAATAAATGGTTGTCCAAAATGTTGGGATATGATTATGAGATAATTTACAAGAAAGGGCATGACAATGTAGTATCAGATGCTTTATCGCGCCAATTTGAGGATGATAGCACCCTGCTATCAATATCTCTTCCCATACTAGATTGGATTGAAGAAGCCTGCAAGGAATGGTTTTCACACCCCTCTCTCTCCCAACTCAATAGTAACTTGAGAGAAGATCATAATTCCTTAGTTGGCTACTCTTGGAAGGATGAGATTTTTCACTACAAGGATTGAGTAGTTATATCGCCGACATCCACCCTCAAAACTCGCATTTTCACAGAGTTGCGCTCATCTCCCACTGTAGGGCATGCAAGATTTTAGAAGAATTATGCTCGCACTCATCGTTCTTTCTTTTGGATGGGCACGAAAAAATGGAATTCTTACTTTTGTAGCTAAATGTGATGTGTGTCAATGCCACAAAGGAGAAATAGTCAAGATACCAGGAACCTTACAACCATTTCCAATCCCTGCCTCCATCTGGATGGATGTTTCTATGGATTTCATTACTGGTCTCCCAAAGTCAGGAAACAAATCCGTCATCATGGTAGTTGTGGATAGACTTTCTAAATATGCTCATTTTTGCGCTCTACCCCACCCATTTACCCCCACTTTGGTGGCTCAAGCTTTCATGGACCAGATCTCCAAACTGCATGGCATACCAACTTCCATTGTGTCTAATCATGACCCGAATTTCACTAGCAAATTTTGGCAAGAACTTTTCAAGCTACAAGGCACCCAAATCCAACTAAGTACTTCCTATCATCCCCAAACTGATGGTCAAACTGAAGCAGTCAATAAATGTTTGGAGACATACCTAAGGTGCTTCACTTCAGAAAAGCAGCATCAATGGGTACAATGGCTACCTTTAGCTGAATAGTGGTATAATATTAACTATCATGAAGCCACCAAGATGACTCCATATGAAGCAGTTTATGGCCAACTCCCACCTTCACCTATTTCTTATATCCCTGGATGCTCTAAGGTGTAAGCAATTGATAAACTCCTACAAAACCGTGCCAACATGCTAGCTCGTCTTAAAGATAATCTCCATCAAGATCAGAATCAAACGAAGCAACACACAGACCAACATCATTCATAGTGCACATTTCAAGAAGGGGATCAGGTATTCCTGCGGCTGCAACCATATAAGAAAACATCGCTCAAAGAAAAGGGTTGCCCGAAATTAACTCCAAACTTATACAGACCTTATCAAATACTTTAGCACATTGGAGTAGTAGCCTACAAGCTGGCCTTGCCACCAACTTCAAAAATCCATCCAGTCTTCCATGTATCATGCCTCAAGAAAGTGGTGGGGAACAATTACAGAATTAAAACTAGTCTACCTGAATTGGATGAGGAAGGTTCACTCTGGCTCCAACCTAGACTGGTCCTCGATACTCGTGAAAGACATCTGGGCAGCTGCAGGATCAAGGAAGTCCTCGTCAAGTGGAAGTACACCTCTCCACAAGATGCAACCTGGGAACCAGCCATATTCTTCAGCAATTTCCACAGCTTCAGCCTTGAGGAGAACACTGCTTTTGATGGGGGAGGGCATGTTAGGGTCCAACCCTAACCCCTTTATTTATTTAATAAACCCAATATGGTCAAGTCATATTCATAGTTAGTTAAAGAGTCAATAAAGCCCATATTAATAATTGTAAGTGGTTGACCGTCATTTAAGAAAGGGACCACAGTTAGTTGCAAATGGGCCATAAGTAATAAATAAAGTGGTTAACCCATGTTATGCAAAGGACCACTAGTCGTTAGGTTGTTGAAGTTCATTTAACTATAAATAGTCATAGCTAGAAGGGAAAGATCATTGAGTCTTGTTTTTTAATCGAGCTCCGCTCTACTGGAGGTTGCCCCCTCGAAGAGGCAAGTGAACATTGCTTTTATCTCTAAATAATAAAATACTTGTTGTTTTTCTCACTTTATTTTGTGTTCTAGGTTGTATTTCTTCGCATATTTGGTATTCTGAAATTTCTCGTAGGTCAAGATCATAACAGAACACCATTGCTAATCCATTGTTATGTAGATATTTTGTTGCCATGTTTTTTTGCCATAGACCATGTTCTTCGTAGATGCGCCATAGGTTGGCAAACAAAAGATCCAGATTGAAATTTTTTAAATTATGTATGCCCTAGCCTCCAATATTAATTTTTCTAAAGGTTAGATTGAGGCTAGAAAGGGGGGTTTTTCTTTTGGTGCCAGACCCTCACCATAGAAAATATCACACAACTGAAATATATGCATCCAATATAAAGGGATGCTTTGGAATACAGCTCGAATCATGACAACCCTGCCTCCAAGAGTTAACCACCTATGATCCCAACAGCATAACATTCACTCGAATTTGTTGAGTAGCCAATCTCAATCTGAAAGCTTGTAATTGCTATTTTCAAATGGCATCCCAGGTATTTGAATCCATTTGACAGTGGGAAAATCTTTATCTCAAACATGGCAGCAATTTCAATTACCTCCATCGAGGAACCATCATCAGAAATAAGTTATGTTTTTTTATTAATGTTAGGCCCAGATGCATTGCTGAATTTCAGAAAAATATTGTGGAATGCTTCCCATTCAATGATTTTTGCCTCCCCGACACACATGATATTGTCCACGAACATCAAATGTGATAGTCGATTATTTTTAGATATCCCACAACCTTTTATGACACCGACCTCTTTCATGGAGATGATTCCCCTGTTGAATGTGTCCATCACAAGAATAAACAATAGGGGAGATAGACCACAATCTTGTCTCAGTCCTCTGTTCATTTTGAAGAAATTTGTGGGATCCCCATTGATGAGAACTGCCATAGTTGCAGATTTGATACAGGCCATTATCCATCTGACATGTCTGTGTGTGAAGCCAATTTTGTGTTTGGTTCTCTATCTAGTAACTTAGATATAGAAATTTTGCTTAAAACATTTGATAATTGTTTTCTGCTTAATCCTTCACTACTAACGTGTCTCAATGTTTTTCCCTAGTAAGAGGTGGATTTTGAAATGGGTCATGGCTTCTAGAGTTTTGTTTTTTGATGTTTCTAGCTCCTACACTTTTTGAACTGGGTGGAAAGAAAATATTAAATGCTTGCAATGTTGCTGGTGAGATGGAAGAGTGGAAGAGAAATAGGCCACGGGACTGCTCTCAAATGCAACAACCTCTAACCTATTAAGTGTGTGAATTGTCAAACCATCTACTCCAAATAACCAACTCATTATGGCTATCAAGCCTAGGTAGTTTAACATGGGATTTATTCATGTTAACGTTCTTCGAAGCACTGTTTGAGGGTCTAGTTTTGCCACGAGACTCCATAGAGTCACAACGATCATATTCAATGAGAATCCTCTCCTTACGAGCAATGTTGAGATTTTCCATCTTCCAAACCCATAGTATTATTTTGATTGAGGTTTTTCAACTTCCAAACCCTTAATATTATTGAGTGGCTCGTTAGTTGGTTACATATTGGTTGTTAGTATACTTAATGTATTCCCATTTTCAATGACATAAGTGTTGTTGGAAATACTAAGAGGGGGGGGTGAATCAGTATTCCTTTTCAATTGTTATTTTTACCAGTTAAATCATTTATATTTAGAACACAAAATGAACAATAGGAATAAATTTTTTTATTAATATAATCTTTACAATAAATCAGGTACAATATATATATAGGGCTCCAACCCATTTCCAAGCACCAACTTGGTCTTTTGTGAGGCTCCAACCTCTAGGGCACCAACCCTATCTTGTCAAGGCACCAACCTTGGATTTAGGAGCACCAACTCCAAGGACACCAATCCTTCCAATTCTGACGCACCAACCCCAAGGGCTCCGACCCTATCTTCTCAAGGCACCAACCTTGTTTGTTTGAGGCTCCAACCTTCAGGGCACCAACCCTCTGGGCTCCAACCCGCTGGTATATTTTTTCTAGATATGTTTGATAGTAATTCTCTGCTCCCAAAATCTTCTTCACTAAATTTTGTCAATCTACAACTTCACTGCTACATCAATGACGATCTACCTTCATATGAAGGAGTCTTCACAACTCTTCATATTTCCCAAACAAAATCTCCAAGTCACGTCATGATGACTAACACACCATGGTCTTCAATAGTCTTTACACAATCGTCAATGTACCTTCAATGATCTTGCACACACAACTCTTTGTTTCAACCCTTTGTTCTAACAGTGGCAATAATTGCTTCACGAGTAATTGCTTCAAAAGAGTCACTATCGCGGCTTCAGTTTGTGCGTACAATTATAAAAAAACTCTGCCTTATGCAATCTCTTTAACATAGCACGAGTTGTTCTTCTATGGATTCATTATAAGTCTGAACTTTCAATGATTAACCCAATCAACAGAATGTATTTACCTTCATCTTCTGCTGGACCTTCGGCTTCCTCTGTGCTCACTCGACCTTCAACTTTCTTTCTACTGCTCCTTCATGTTCACGAGTTGTGAACTGTCGTTCTATTCTATGATCGATGCACACAATCGATGGATAGAAATGATACATCTTAACTTATATTTATATGGGTTTCACCAGTGATCGGAAAGACACGTTTATTGGAAGGAGGCCGACTTGTATATTAAAACATATTGAAGAGTCTTTCATCCATAGACTTTATTATTCACGGAAACCATATAAGAGAAGTTATACCCACATGGAGGTCCCACATGCCACGTCACTACCTCAATTGCAATTGCAACTTTCGTAGGTCCCGCAATCGCAACTCTTATGAAAATCCACATTAATAGAGGTTCCCACACGTCACGTCATGGCATAATCCCGTGATCGCAACTTCACGAGAATCCTACAATCACAACATTCAATAACACCGATATTCACATATCACCCCATGGTGGATGCGATATTTAATAAACTATTTTAATAAGTTCGTCGGGTCCACAACTCTATCACAATCAGCAATTTGACATTCCTTTGAACTTTGCGGTTACTGCGGATGCGATATTTAATTAAGTCATGTTGTAATGGTGCAGTCGGGTCTGTAATATATATCGCAATCGAGGGTTTGAACATAACATCCCTTTAAGTCTTGTGATATGAAAGTTCCAATACTACGGATGTGATATTTCTTTAGGGCGTGTTATAATGGAGCGATCGGTTCCGCACCTTATATCGCAATTGAGGTTTTAATGTGACAATATCTTTAAAAGGACTTGCGATGTGGTGGATGCGATGTTGTATTACGACATAATATAATGGAACCATCGGGTCCGCAATGCTCCTCCGATATCACTGTTTTCTTCCAATAGCTCTTTTGATAACTCTTCTTTGATGGCTCCTGTTCTTGACTTCGAATGGCTTCCTTGATGGACTTCTTCCTTGGGTCTGTTGCTTCTATTCTATATATATATATATATATAATATATATATATATATATATATATTTAATCCATTTGGGTCCTCCATCTCATCATATCATCATATATCAAACTTTCATCACTATGAGCATTGTGATCAATGGGCATCAACAGGCAACATCATGTATTAAAGAATTTTCCATCACAAACACTGCTATATTGACATCAATGACAACCTAGATTAACAAGTGTGACAATTACTCCAACACCTCCTTAAAATCAAATGGGAAATGGAATCTGGACCAAGATTTCCATTACACCAACCTTAAAAAATTTCCAAGTCCTTACCATTAAGGTCCTTACATCCTGCGAGGGCCTTGAGAATCTTGAGAATAGTTGGAAAAAGAAATTCCTTGTACCCTGACAGGGCCTTGAGAATAGTTGGAATATAGAACGATTGTGAGATAAACTCACTGCGTTTATTCATTATAATTCATAGGTTGGGTGCATTCAGATGGGTTCTTCTGTAAATATATTACTACTAGTTTTTTTTCAATTGATTTCTGATATGCAGAGGCAGGATCCATCCCCAGAGTTGGTGAACATGGAAGAAGAACACTTTGTTGAAGATGTGGTTTCTGAGTATTTTTCATTGTGGAGAAAAACGCGTGTTGAGTTAGAGTTAGTTCCCAAAACAAGAACAATTTGAGTATTGAGGAGATAAAAGGTGAGTAGTAGATTTTATTTCCTCTTTAAGCAATTTCTTTTTAGAATTAATGCAAAGATTCGTACCAGAAAGAGCATCATCAAACCATTGCTTGTGTTCTATTATTGCGCAAATGTCGTTAAATGTCTTTCAATGAGCTTGAGAGGTCATCGGTTCTATTCTCATTGATCTGAATGGAAAATGGCATCAACCCATGGTATTCATCCACCCATGTTATTCATCCACCCATGGAATTTACCCATGGTATTACTAGTGGCATCCACTCATGGTATTTATCCACCCA
Organism: Pinus taeda; assembly: GCA_000404065.3. Taxonomy (NCBI): domain Eukaryota; kingdom Viridiplantae; phylum Streptophyta; class Pinopsida; order Pinales; family Pinaceae; genus Pinus; species Pinus taeda. Next base: position 180,090 of record APFE030846179.1, read on the forward strand.
TGGTATTGTAAGTGACATCCACCCATGGTATTCATTCACCCATGGTATTTTCCCATGGTGTTGTGACATCCACCGATGGTATTCATTCACCCATGGAATTGACCCATGGTATTGTGACATCCACCCAGCGTATTCATTCACCCATGGAATTGACCCGTGGTATTGTGACATCCACCCATTGTATTCATTCACCCATGGTATTGTAACTGAAAAATACTATAAGTAACAAGTCGCATTTTGTAAAAGGACAGTTTGTCCACCACAATGTAGCTCTTACAGTTATTCTCCATTTCAATAAAAAATTCTTTGTGGTTTTGTTTATTGGGCATTCTCCTCTTTTTCTTTTGGCAATTTCAACTTTTCAGATCTTCGGGCCTCCCCACAAGATCCATTTCAATCTTTTAGATCTTGAGGGCCTCCCCCCAAGATCTAGATCAGTGGTATCAGAGCAGGTTATGATACCATGTGAGTGAGGGTTTCCTACATATTTCAGTTTCAAATTTTTTCAACAATATTCAACAAACTTCAGGCACATGCTACGACCTTCATGGAGCACTTTCTTGGGCCAAGCAGGAAGAATTTTTATTTTTTCATTTTTTTGCAGGAATATTTTTAGGGTGGCGAGTTTGTAGATCAGATCTAAAACATTTGGTGCAATATTTACAAAAAAAAATACCATATCTGCATTCCTTCCGAAAAATATCAAAATTAAAAAAAAAAATCAGCCAAATCAGAGTCTAGATGAGGGAGATATCGTTGATTTAAAACCAACTATGTTATAGAATTTTATTTATTTTCCTGAAGACAACTGGTGGATGATGACTCTCCTATCATTTTTTGAAGTATTTGTGCAAAAATTTAGAAAAAGGGATTGTAGATCTGATCTCTTCTTGAAAAAACACCCAATTTCAAAAAACAAATGGGTCGAATCAGACTTCGGATGTGGGATATATCGTTGATTTAAAATCAACTATTTTTTAGAACTTTAGTGACCATGGAAAAATTGCAGCACAAATCGAAGATTCTAGCGTGTCCAGATAAGGATTTCCAACACATGGGAAGATGAAAAATGTTCCTTCTACTTCCAAAAATAGGTTATAATAAATGTTTTGAGTTATATTGACCAAGTTATGGTCATTTTAATTCTGGAGCAACATTCAGAGTGGGTTCTCATTAGAGACGTGACCTCCCACCCCACTTTAGTAGGCACTTGCTTCACATTCATCAATTTCAGCATAACAACATTTGGCTTGGGTTATTTGGAGATGTGCCCTCCTACCCCATGCTATGTAGGCACCTGCTACTTCATCAACAACCAACATCATGGCTATGGGTCAACTGCACAAAATCCTTGTCATCGAAGTCCATTTGCTAGGCCACACACTATTAGTATCACAGTTGGTCACAAGAATTACAGGGTATCTCTATCCTCGGATCTTCATTTGTCATGGTTATGGGTCTTCCACAAACCCACACTTCATCGAAGTCCATTTTGCTAGGTCACACACTGTCAATATTACATTTGGTCACAAGCATTACAGGGTATCTCTATCCTCGGATCTTCGTTCATCATGGTTATGGGTCATCCACAAACCCACACTTCATCGAAGTCCATTTGCTAGGCTGCACACTGTCAGTCTCACAGTTGGTCACAAGCATTACAAGTTATCGCTATCGTCGTATCTTCATTCATCATGGTTATGGGTTAACCACATAAAACCCTTCTCTTCAGTGGCTCTTCATATTCGACAAAGGCTTCGCAAGAGGGAACTTCACGCAATGGGGCTCATTGCTTCTTAAGGAGGGAGGAATGATCCGAATGGAAAATGGCATCAACCCATGGTATTCATCCACCCATGGTATTGTAAATGGCATCCACTCATGGTATTTATACACCCATGGTATTCATTCACCAATGGTATTTGCCCATGGTATTATGACATCCACCCATGGTATTCATTCACCCATGGAATTCACCTGTGGTATTCTGACATCCACCCATTGTATTCATTCACCCATGGAATTGAACCATGGTATTATAACTGAAAAATACTATAAGTAACAAGTCACATTTTGTAAAAGGACAGTTTGTCTTCCACAATGTGGCTCTTACAATTATTCCCCTTTTTTAATAAAAAAAAATTCTTTGTGGTTTTGTTTATTGGGCATTCTCCTCTTTTTCTTCTAGCAATTTCAATTTTTCAGATCTTGGGGGCCTTCCCCCCAAGATCCATTTCAATGTTTTAGATCTTGAGGGCCTCCCCCCAAGATCTAGATCACTCATGGAGACATATGAAAGTGTCAAGAGCCTATGGGTGGATAAACAAATTGCAAAATTGAAATCTATTGTGTGCAGATCAATTGGAAAAGATTTAGATAAATATAATTGTCATGAGATTAAATTGAGAGAGAAAATTAAGATGATTGCAACTAGAGCTAGGTTCCATTCTTAGATAATCCTGAGCAACAAAAGAATGCAGAGCTACAACAAAGCAGAGTTTTAGTTGGAGTTCATGGTTGTTTGGAGAGTGGATATGCAAAGAGTTTAACAGATGAGTCGTTGAGGAAACGATTTCATAATGAGTATTTTGACTCCAATGAAGGTTTTTAAACAAGGTAAGGACTTAAAACTTGATAATGCATAATGCATATTTTGACTCCAATGAAGATTTGTAAACAAGGTAAGGACCTAAAACTTGATAATGCATAGTGCCTATTTTGACTCCAATGAAGGTTTGTAAACAAGGTAAGGACTTAAAACTTGATAATGATATAGTAGATAGTGGAGCATCTTTGCATTAGTTACAAAAGTTTAGAAAAATATGGAATATATAATTTGACTAAACATCTTTGAGGTACTTCAAGATTCTTTGAGGTACTTCAAGAGTTCTTATGTCACTGCATAAAGTGACATCTATGATCCATGGTTGTCTATTAATCTTGAAATTACATACAAATTTTTACATAAATATTCGCACATGCAAAATTCACTAGGGAAGAGATGTCTATTCTTGTGCAGGACCGGTGGTTGTCATAATACTGGTCCCTCATAGCCACCAAAACTTGACACATATGCAACCAATATTTAAACATAAATAGATAACATTAAGTGCAAATATATTTTAAATTTAAGTCCAAAATTTGCTCATATGTTGACTCGACCCACAACTATCCATAAATAGTCTTTTAAATATTAGAAGTACATAACATCTTGCCCATTAAATTCAATAAATGACACCCAGCACATTAAATTCTCCATTAAACAGATCAAAAGAACAAGGACAAACCATAACAAATTCTCAACCATTTGATCACATCCAAATCAATCTAGAACACACATTCAAGTTTGAGATATTGAAATCCATGTCAATCCTTGTTACCAATCAAATTCAATAACAAAAAAACTATAAAATAAGTTCAACCCTTGTTGAAATTGCATTTTTAACATTCAAACATTTCAATAATTTTTGCATAGGTTATCTATTTCAGTTTTTGCACAGTTAAATTAGGTTATTTATCACAATATATATTTGAGTTTCTATCACATTTGTTTTTGAAATATAAATATCTGGAAATGTATAACGTGATACCTGCAATGACATTTGTCATGGCATATTTGTTTATTTTTATGTCACGTGATAAACTTGCTTCTTATAGCCTCAAACCATAGTATCAATATAAAATTGCCACTCAATTCCATCCTATTGTTCTACGTTGCTATCATATATGTGAATTTGAGCAGGGATACACCAACGCAACTCACTTTGTCAAAAATTTAGCTTGAGTGCATGAGGGGCTATGCTGACCCGTGATTTCTCTATGACCTCACTCTTTAGAGTGAGTAGGGAAAACTATGCTGACCAAAACCCCAACCAAAAATTTTGAGTAGGAAGGAGGGTGATAACAACAAAAGAGAAAAGTTTTCATAGGTTTCCATGATAAGCCACCCCCACATGGTTGAGTTTGGAATCTTGGCAAGGTTTGGAGTGGAAACACATCACCATTTTCCTAATTTTCTTATAATAGTAAACCTTGTCAAATTTCTTGACATTCATCTATTAGGCTTATGAATCATGAGGGTTCCATGGCTTCATCAACCTCAATATCCTTGTATTTATCGTATCTTCTTGTGAAGCCTGTATTCCTTTTTTAATAAAACTAACCCAATCCCATTTTGTTTTTAATGAAGCATCCTCAACTAATAATACAATCAACTCATAATTGGACAACATCGTTTTAGGATTTTGAATTTTCCTAGCTTTTGCACTCATTAGTTCAATTGAATGGAGGAGAAAATATGAAATACTAACACAATTTATGTTATATGTGGGATAATAGATTGAAGTGATATCCAAAGAGTAGTTTTCACCTTCCTTCACAAGCAGGATATTTTTAGATGCACATAGTGACTTTTGACCATGGTGATATGAAGGAATTCCTAGGAATTCCCTTTTCTCCTCCTACAAGATTTTCATCATCCATGATAAATTCCTCACGAAGGATAATAATTACAAATGAACTATTTTTATCAAACCATATTTCTCCATCTATTGACATGCCCATTATTCTAGTTATACTTTCTTTTGTTGCTTGCAAAATTATTCCCCAAAGGGTAGCAATACAGACCTTGAAGGTGTGAGAAAAATATAATGTGATACCTTTATAAAACCCATGCATAAGGATCTTCTAGTTCATTGTGTACAAGTGAGGCCCTCATGGATAATAGGACGAGAAAGGAAAAACATGGACTAATAAATTGCAATAGGATACGATCCAAGAGGATAACAATATGAGGATAGTTATGGATCATCCAAGCTCACGAAAGCAATTGCATGATGAAAATCATGGATCAGTCAGGTCATTATCAACATGAATAATCATCACAATGGTTTGTCTAACAACGAGGTTGAGAGATTATTATGCAATGATAGCATTCAACTCTACATGTGCGGGAGGCCATAGTTGAAGTGATGTTGTGGAGCGACTACCATACTACAAATTGCAAGTGTTAGTTTATATACTACAACTTCCATTACGAGGCACTAAAACTATTGTTTAAGGATACCATAAAAACTACCATAAGGTGTTAATACAACTATTGAAATGTCATCAAAATGTTGATATAAGAAATATGAAGTATGAAGACACTGTCATTAGAAAAATAAACAATGTCACAAATTTGTGCTCCTATATATTTGATTTTACAAGGATAATGTCAAAGAGGTATGTGCATGGAAATATACTAGAACTTCCATTACGAGGCACTAAAACTATTGTTTAAGGATACCATAAAAACAACCATAAGAAAGTGTTACTACAATTGTTGAAAATGCCATCAAGATGTTGATATATGCAATATGTAGTATGAAGACATTGTCATTAGAAAAATAAACAATGTCACTTGCTCCTGTAAATTTCATTTTACAAGGATATTGTCAAATAGGTATATGCACATGAAAATATACTAGAACTTCCTTTACTAGGCACTAAAACTATTGTTTAAGGATATCATAAAACCTACCATAAGAAGGTGTTAATACAACTGTTGAAAATGCCATCAAGATGTTGATATTTTTGCAGTATGTAGTATGAAGACATTGTAATTAGAAAAATAAACAATGTCACAAATTCTTGCTCCTATAGATTTGATTTTACAAGGATACTCGTAAACATGTATATGCATAAAAATATACTAAAACTTTCATTACCAATCACTAAAACTATTGTTTAAGGATACCATAAAAACTACCATAAGAAGGTGTTAATACATGCCATCAAGATGTTGATATATGCAATATGTAGTATGAAGACATTGTCATTAGAAAAAAAAATAATGTCATGAATTCATTCTCATGTAGATTTGATTTTACAAGGATACTGTCAAACAGGCATATGCATGAAAATATACTGGAACATCCATTACCAAGCATTAAAACTATTGTTTAAGGATACCATAAAAGCTACATAAGAAGTTGAAAACACCATCAAGATGTTGATACATGCGATATGAAGTATGAAGACACTATCATTAGAAAAGTAAAAAATGTCATGAATTCCTTCTCCTATAGATGATTTTACAAGGATCATGTCAAACATGCATGTGCATGAAAATACTTAAGTTGCTACTTTTTTAAATTGTGAATCATGTCACCCCCGATTGGGGTGTGACAAAAAAGAGGAGGTGGCAGCGGTGACGAGAAGTGGATATCTCAGGGATCATCCACTCGAGTGCAAGGACAGAGAATACATCGGGATGCAGAGGAAGAGGAAAACAGGAAGGGAGGTGGAAGGACAGGGCGGGGAGGGAGAAAGCCTCGAGAGAAGGCAGGTGGAGCTACGAAGGGAAGGTCAAGAGGAAGGCATGGGAGCCAGCGAGAGAGTGGGCAGAGTGATGAAAACAAGTCGCAGGAATATAGAGAAGAACTCGTAGTAGGTGCAGTCGGAGGCATGAGGGATTTAATGAGAGTCAAAGCGGGAAGGGACGGAGGGCCATCATTCCCAGGGGAAGGAATGAGGAAAAAGGTGGCGAGCAAATTAGAAGGATGGGTGGTAGGTGCGACAAAAGGTAGCAGGGACAAGGAGGTAAAACAAAAGGGAAGATATATAGAACATGAGAGAGAGAGAGAGTAGGATCAGAGAAAGGTGGTGGACACAAGACAAACGACGCAGGGCGGTGGAGGGAACTGCATCAACTCAGGTTGACGGTATGTATTCTTCCATTTCCTTATCAACAGAATTATAGTTATGTCAAATTCAATGGTATTAGGGAAGGAGACCTAGGAAATTCTGGACTCCGAAAGAGTCGGAACCAAGGTCTCCTGGAACACCACCTAGGTCAGGAATGAGGATGAAAGGATGAGAGAAGTTATAGTTAAAAATTCGCCCCTGAAGAAAGCACACAGAGGGAAGGAGGGAGGTTGGGGAGAGAAGAGAGAACCTGGTAAGGGAGAAGATCTGAGGAATTCAATTCCGGTCAGGTCGCTTCTAAGGCATGGAGGAGATTTTGTAGGTAGCTGAAATAAAGAGGAACCTACCTTGGAGACCTCAGTAGCTAAGAAAAGGGACAGCTAAGCCGTTGGGAAACCTACCTGGAATCTCCTGAGTAAAACTGAGAGGATAACTAGGGGCTCAATTAGAGTGAAGACTATAGAGAGGTGCATGAATGGAATGAAAATACCTCGTGAAATCCAGAACAGGGACATGGTCCCCCCCTTTAGTATCCCCAGTAGGTTTTCTATGGTAACCCTTCTGTGTGAGGGCAAACAGGGAGGGATGAATCTAAGAGAAGAAGAATCGAGGGGCAGCAAAAATCTAACCCAAGAGCTAGTAGGGGGAAAGCTGAGGGAAATGAAAATAAAACTCAAGCCGCCAGGACTTGAGTGAGATACCAAGCACGACACAATTAAATATAAGACAGAATGGGTGGTATACCAATAGACTACTGATACTTCTTAGGGTATTTGTTATCAGGAAATCTAGTGTCCACTCGGAGCTGCTAGTCCCACTAAGACGGGTAGCTATCTTAGAAACAAACAAACCAAAGCTACTTTCGCTTTCCTTTATGAGAAGTAGATAAGAGGGGAAAAAAAGATACCAACCTCAGTCTTACGCTTGGTTCCTCTCCCTTCTGACAGATCTTTGTCGCTCCTTCTTCGCTTACCCAACTTCAAAGAGCACCTATAGAGTCAAAGCAGCATAATACTATCGAAGAACAGAGATCTACAATCATAAACAATATAGGACCAGATATATATTGACCACACAAATGTATATATCATCAAACATACAAGAATGTGGAGGAAAACTTGAATATCTTTATTAATATCAAGAATAGCAAAGAGGATTACAACCCATTGTTCTAACCCAGCGTCATCCTCCCAGCATGAAAGCCCTTCTTCACCTCATGAAAAGCTTAGATCACCCAACAATATGATATTTTACCAAGAAACCAACAGCACTTCCATACAAAATACAAGATTCCAGCCTCTGGATCTCTATGATGAGGGATCCATATATAGATGTTTGCAGGGGGGTGACTCAGCTGTTGGGTTTTTTATTAGTGTCCTCTCTCTGATAGTTCTTGGTTCCACTTGGAGATTCATGATCTTTTACTCATCCCTGGGAGAATTCAGAGAGGCAAGTGTCATTGGAGAAGTTTCTAGAAGATTCCATGATCATCCACCTTGCAAACTGTCTCTGCCATTTGTCTACTCTCGTTCATTGCACCCTACAGAAGGGATTTCCAGTATGCATCGCACTTTTTGCACTGAGCAATTGAGATGCATCGCACCCTTAGCACTGAGCAACCTATATGGTCCAGTTTTGACCAGTTTTGAGCAGTTTTCCATGGAGAACTTCTCGGAGATGATGTAATCAGCTGACCTTGTTCCTTTAGGGTGTGAAGCAACACTTTTAAGGACTTAGAAGCCCTTGGTTTATGGACATGTATGATTGGGGTTATAGTGCCCAAAAATGTCTATAACAGTTGCCCCCTAAAGCATGAGGTCGTTAATCTTTTGATGTCGGGTGAAATGCTTTATCATGAGGATCCGAGGTTTTTTCGAGCTGGAAGGCAACCTGTAATAAGATACAATACAATACATAATCTTCATAATATTTTCATGATCTAGCTGAGGTGGGCATTCCCATGCTCAGCTTTATAAATTCATTTTCATGTACATAGGACAGAAAACTTTCTGTGTAGCAGACTGATGATTCAGACGGAGTCATCATCCTTTGATTTGAATGATTATCTGTTTGGAAATGATGTACATTTGATGTCTTTATTTCCCTAAATATATCGCAGCCCGGATGGATGAAACTAGATCTGGGGTCTTCAAACTCATTCAATCTTCGCCCGAAGTACAAGTTGATCCATATGAAAGATGTTCTGGAGTCGAACATGGAAAAACATTGCCTGATTACCAGCCAATGATGTAAGTTGTTAACAGGCATGAGAGGAATCACCAATAATGATGATGACCCTTAAGGTACGATAGTGCAATTCACATGGTGTGAAAAAGGGACTTGGTGTCAAACACCACGTAAAATCTTTCGGTCGAAGGCCATCGATGTAAACCTGTCACCGGAAGTGAGAAACCTGCCATTGAGGCATGCAAGCTTCAAAGTACTGAAAGGGTTGTTCCTAGGTCGACTTCTTGGATAATGAGCTGATGTCGA
>APFE030846179.1:189289-231947 GCA_000404065.3 Pinus taeda
AGGAGGGCCTTAATGAATCCCACATCTACGACATGGAATGGAGCAAATGATTTTGGAGGTGAAAACGATATGATGATACAAGGTTCAGGGTGGCGGTCATGAAAGAATGGAGCGTGAATGTAATGCAGCGGATGAGACACAAGTGAATTCTCTGAGTGACTTCTCTTGAACCTACCAGTGACACTGAAATGGATTGGTAGCGTTAACCCCAAAGATGGATGGTATGATGGACCAATGGTGATATGGCCGGTGAATGGAATAACCCAACCCGACTTAGACGTGGAGTGAAAGTGTCATGTTCAAGAGTGACTTGCTACCAATAAAGTTTCTTCAAGTTTTCTTCCCAATTTTTTCCATTCATTGCTGACCAGTACCTCTTTATTTTTATCAAGCTTAAGGAGGATAACATATGATTGTTCTATAATTCACCGTTTGGGTGAACCTGTCGCTATGTTTTAACGAGCCTAGCGACAATGAAACTCGTTCTCGTCTATATGGACAAGTTTGTCGCTATTACTTTTAACGAGTTTAACGACAATGATAACTTGATCCTTTTTCAATTTTAGAGAATCTGAAAAGGGACGGAAAGGAAACTCCAATAATCCTTTTTTGTCATATAATCCCTTAAGTCTGAAAAAGTATAAAATAATACGAAAGGGATGAATTTTCGATAGTTTTAACGAGCCGAACAAGACAAGCGCTCGATATTTTTGTGTAATAATCCCTCAGGTCTTAAAATCTAGAGGAGGGATAGCACTTCCAGTAGCTTTAACAAGCTGGAGAGGCCAATCGCTCAGCAATCTTTTCATATTTTACGAGTCAGATGAAAAGAGCTTAAAGGAGACTCGTTTTTTGAGGAACGAGTGATAATTTCGAGTAGCAGCTAGTTCCAAGTAAGGTTTGGAATTTTCCAATCATGGCAGTGTCACAAGGATGGCTAACAGAATCACTCGTCGCAGATGTTCCTCAAAAAGGGTAAACAATCAAATGGAGGCATATGATCAGCCAAAACAGAGTGGAGGTGATTATGAGAACACGACCAAGGTTCAAAAGCTTATGATAATGCATTCATAATGGTTATTTACCGGAGATTGGTTCATTTTTTAATGAGCTTAAACTCTGGGGGAAACACTTGCTCATTGCTTAGGTTTAATTTTTAACGAGCTTGAACTTCACATAAAAACTGCTCGTGATAATGGTCATTGATTATTTGATTCACCGTTAGCACTTTGTTCTTTCAACGGTCGTACTACCTTCTCAATTGCTTCATCAAACCAATTAGAAATGAAAACATATGCTTGAAAAATGAGTTAAAACACTAATACCTTACTCAAATTACGTGATAGTATTTTAAAAGTGACTTTTACCTCTCATTTTACCATTTCATTTGAACTTGGTTTGTTGGAGCTCTGGAGGTGCTTTTCCCCCCGATCTTTACTAGCTGATTCTGGGAGATTCTGTGGACAATTCTTAGCGTCGTCTGGACCAGGTAAGAGCTAAACCTGAGCTCTTCAGTTGCATTCCTTCCTTTGCAGCATGCGCTTCAGGACCTTGTTGATTGCCTCAACTTGTCTGTTAGCTTGCGGATAATACGGAGTAGAGCTGTCATGGGACAATCCTAATTTGGCAGCCAACTCAACCATCATGTGATTACGAAAATGAAATCCATGATCTATGACTATGGCCTGTGGAACGCCGAATCTGGAGACTACATGATTGAAAAAGAAGAGGGTAGTCGTTTCACCGCTGTCGTTTAATGTAGGCATCGCCTCGGCCCATTTGGTAAAATAGTCTATTGCGACTATGATATACCCATGCCCCCCGGCCGAGGTGGGGTTACATGTCATGAAATCTATGCTCCATTTGGTGAATGGCCCAACAACAACTACTGGTTGCAGAGGTGCGGGTGGTATTCTGGTTTTGTGATCGAAGATTTGACAGGCATGGCAACTTCTGACTGCGGTTATTCAATCTTTGAACATTGTTGGCCAAAAGTATCCTGCTCTTAAAAAATATTTTGAGTTGTAGCATAACTAGATTGATGCCCCCCACACATGCCTGAATGACAATCATTCAATAATTTTTCGGCCTCCTCATGGGTGAGGCACCTCCGCAGAACTGTATCTATACCACGACGGTAAAGTGTATCACCAACGATCACGTAGTCTTTTTCTTGGTATCGAATCCGTCGTTGTTCCGAGCGTGAGGTATTAAACCTATATGTTTGGGTTTAGAGATAGATTATTATATATCCATACCACTGATTGCTTGAAGATATCAGAAACAAATTTTCGTCTACGATTGCTTCTTCGGATGTTGCATCATTAGACGATGATGGGAGATCACATAGTAACTCAGCGAAAACCATGGCTTTCTTCGATTTCGATTTTTTGAATTCCAGATCAAACTCTTGTAAGATCGCTATCCATTTTGAATATTTTCCCCCCAGCAACTATCGTGACAATATATAAGTCATGGGGTTGCAATCTGACAAAATGGTAGTTTTTCTGAAGAGGACATAGTGTCAAAATCTATGTATCACTTGAACAGCTGCGAGAGCCAGCTTTTCAACGTAGGAGTACTTCATTTCCGTATCATTTAAGTTTCGTCTTAAATAATATATAGGATGTTCAATTCCATCGTCTTCTTGAACTAAAACCATTGCTATGGTTGTATCCGCTGCAGCCAGATACAGGTTAAAGTCTTTTTGATGATCAGGAGCATAAATTAATGATGCTTTTATTAGGGATTCCTTTAAAGCATCAAAGCTTGTGCGACCTGATCCCAGATGAAGGGTACTTATTTTTTCAACAGACGAGTATAACCTTTAGCAAGTTCGACGTAATTTGGAATGAACCTTCTCAAAAAGTTTTCTTTCCCTTGGAGTTTCTAAATCTGAAGCAAATTTGAAGGTGGAGGCAAATCAATGATTGCCTGAACCTTACATGGGTTGAGAGGAATCCCGTCCTTTGAGACCAAAAAGCCAAGTAAACAACCAGAACTGAAACAAAACACACATTTGTGCGGATTGAGTCGTATCTTGTAGTGTCAGCAACGTAGAAATATTGCTCTCAAATGCTACGGATGATCGGTCCGCTTTCACGAATGAGCCAGAAGATCGTCGAGATATGGTTGAACGATGTTCTTGATGTCATGGAAGGCATAATTCATTTCCCTCTAAAATGTTGCCCCTGCGCTCATTAAACCAAAGGATAGCTTACAATATGTGAATGTGCCCCACAGAAAAATAAATGCAATCTTTCACTGGTCCTATGGGTGGATATTTATTTGATTATTCCCAGAAAATCCATCCATAAATGAAAAGATTTCACATCCGACGCATTCATCAATAATCTGGTCAATGAAGGGTGTAGGGTAGTTGTCTTTAGGACAAGCTTGATTTACATCCCTATAATCGACGCACACTCTAATCGTTCCTTGTTTTTTCATTACAGGAACAATATTCGATACCCAATCGATTAGAGGAACCGGGTAAATAAAACCAGCATGGAGGAGTTTTTCAACTTCCGCCTTGATGGCACCGGCTTTCCTGGGGTGCACCTGCCGGAGCCTTTGTCATACTGGTTTGACATCTAGATACATCTAAATTTCATGTTAAACTATGCTTGAGTCAATGCCTAACATTTCATCATATGACCAAGAAAAGACATCTTTAAACTCGCGAAAAAGAGCGTAATATATTTCCAGTTCTGAAGAAGAACAAGTTTTGTCGACATGAATATTCTCTACAACATCTGTTTTGGTCGAGATATTTATGGCTATAGTCTCTTCAATATTTGACAGGTTTCGCTCGGAATCCGCCGTATTTACAGTATTTGATAGAAAATCAAAAACTAAGGGATGATCAAGGTCACTGGAACTATCTTCCTTATAATCTGGAAGATGGGAACGATGGTGGTAATCTTCCCCTCGTGCCCCGTCAATCATCATTGACTGAACAATTCCTTCGTCTATAGAATGTACTTGCGACCAAGGATTTGAAGGGGTGCCATATTCCTTAGGCCTATCTATCCAAACGCTTGATGAGCGTTGATTCAGGTTTGCCTCCCATGCCGAAAACATTGATTGCTACAATATTTCTATTGGGCTTGGAGGTAATACCTGCAGATGATCCATGTCAATATCGTTTTCGGACATCTTTTGAATAGAAGATATCATATTGCAGGTTCCTACCATGGCCACTTCCACCGAATTAATTGGAGGTGGTAGGGCAAAAGTCCCCATTAATGTAGGGTCTTTTAGTAGGCCTACTCTGATATTTTGAAGTGAATTAGCGCTCTTGTGGATCATCGGAATGCTTCCCGTAACTTGTGAACTATTGGGGAGAAATGTTTGTTGGTCGACAATTGTAATTCCTCCTTGGAAGGGAAATGCAATCTTCCTGAAGTAGGTCGACACAATGGCAGCCATGGCATATATTCAGGGCCTTCCCAATAGGATGTTGTAATCGAGGTTTCCGTTAATAACTTCAACATCAATTTCTACTATTTTCCCCCCCAGTTCGACTTGCAAGTTACTTAATATCCCGTATGTGGTGTATGTTCTGTTAGACTCTATCTCATCTTAGAGATTGATTCTTCTTCAAAACAGGGTTTTGAAGAAGAAATCATTTAAATGTGTTTCTTTACATTATGTAATTTGTTCTTCAGCTCTTCAACTGGCAGCGACTTCAAGTTCTTATCCCTGCAAAAGCACAATTCAAAACATCATCAGCAATCAGAGGAAAAGCAAGTTACAAGCTATTTGGAGAGGTCTCACTGGAAATCTCAAACAAACTTCACAGCATCAAACATGCGGAAAATGCAGTTGAAAATTCCAAATCGGAGAACCTCTATGCCTTGTGTGATTTTGGTCTCTCAATCACGAAGGTGTTAGTTCAGGATTTGGTGCCTTCATTGGACTGTAGTATACCTATCTCACTTCCGACTGTTCTATACAAACCACGAGGAGAACAAAGAAATTGACATTCAGGCAGATGTAAGACATTTGAGTGCAGGCCTTGCTGGTACTCATGTTTTTGCGCATTATAAGCCATCAAATATGGACCAAACAGCTCAGCTAACTCGAAACCAGAAGACAAAGATAAATATTGATGAAAATGTGGCTAAAGAAAGCGATGAGGATGATCTGGAAGTGCCTCTGCGAAAGATGATGCAGTGTGGCAAATTGCAAGGAATTAGAAAGTAGAATAATCTTAGAGTCCGAACACCTAGAGAAGCATCAGGTCTACTAAAAAGTTGCAGTAAGGAAGCATCAAACATGTTGCTCAGGGCAGCTGGTATTCAATCAGATAAAGCTTCAAAAAGTCAAAATTTAAAAAGTGTCAAACCCCAAGGTTTGATGATGCTAAAAACTGGAGGAGAACCAGCTGGTCTCGATGAAGCAAAATTTAAGCCTTCTGAATTATCTTCCAGTCCAATCTCAGAACAGAGTAAAAAGTTTCCCCAGCACAAATATCTACTCTAGATGCCAGTGATGTTTTTATATCTAAAAGAGCACAGAAATTCCCTTCTAGAACTTCAAAAGTTTTGAGAGTGGATGCTACGCCTAAAGCAAGGCAGATGCATCGTGCTAAGTTCCTTAGAAGCCTTCAGAAAATAGATGAGTTTGGTGTGGCAGTTCTGGTGACTAATCAAGTTGTTTTGCAAAGTAGATGCTTCTGATACGTTTGCTGGTCCCCAAATTAAGCTTAATGGAGGAAATATCATAGCTCATGCTTCCACCATAAGGCTTGCTCTTCGCAAAGGTTGAGGTGAGGAACGCATTTGCAAAATGATTAGCTCACCCTGCTTAGTAGAAGTAGAAGAACACTTTCAAATTTCTCCAAAAGGTGTTATTGATTGTAAAGACTAATAACGTGAAAACTCTCTGATGTACTAATGTGGAATTTTCAAGACTGCCTGCATAATTTGATGTAGAGTCTTATCCAGTCATAGACGCCACAAAAAATTAGAGTGGGACGGATTGAAAGGTTTCAAATCTGGGAATGAAAATTTTAAACTGGTTATGCTCAAAATTATACTCGGGTATTAAGAAAATGAACCGTGGCATAGAGGTGTGGGTTGGTAGGGTTTTAGAGAAACTTGATTCATTCTTGCTTGAAGTTTATCAAAAGTTCAATCCATAGAGCTATATAACAGTGAGTGATGCCTATGCATTAATTGGTGACATTTCTGGCTTTGCGGAAAAGTTGCAGACTTCTCTTATGCAGATATTGTTGTTGGAAACACAAACTGTTTTGAAGGATTTGTTTTTCAGGGTGTGGATTCTCAAGCGGTGGAGAAAAAGAGCAGTCTCACGTATAATGATCTCTGCTTGCAACTACCAGAAACAAATTTCAAGCGTTGCTTGCTCAGGATATTTGAGGGGTTATTTGACTTGATGTGTTCATATTATGCGATAATGACATGGAAAGCTTCTGAAATGGATATCGAAAGTCAATGCTCACAAACTCTAGTGACTCGTAAGAAAATATTACTACAGAAGAAGGAAATGAACTTTAGATAGTTTCCGACAAGCTTAGGCGTAATGGGAGTTTTGGATGCTTGTCGGGACAGTTACGGGGACGTCATAGTCGTAACTCTTCAGCTCCACTCACTGACTCATTTTTGGGTCAAAACCTCTCATGTACTAACTTATATTCTGTTTCAAAGCTACAAGATGAGGGCTGTAAGTTTTCTTCTTCTCAATGAGTTGATGATAGTGCAGTTTATGTAGGGAGGCTGTGTGCTTTGTTGATCAAGCTTTAGACAAAGGTCGGGAAAAACTTCTGGCATTTTATTACAAGTCGTATGTCAACTTTGTTCTCCTCAGATGCTCTATTCAACTAGCATGCATCATTTTTTACAGTGCCATGAATGTGTAAACTTATTCATTGTCACCAGAGAAGCGTTTTGTGATGTGGCAGCTAGTTGTTACTATTCAACCTTTGGAGTGACTTCTTCCTAAATTCAAGACAGGGCTGATCTCTCATGTAATGGATCTCTAATGGCAGACTAGCCGTGTGACTGAGCTATTTCTCTTTTTCTGCGAAGAGTGAGTTTAGGAGTTTTGTGTTGCATATTAATCTATCAATCCCAATACTATATATAGTGAGAGAGAGTATCATGTATTGGTGGTGTATGAGAACAGGGGCATGATTTAAAAGAAAGTTCTACCGTTTATTTGTTGTCTCCATTTTTTATTTTTTATTTCGTATGAGAATGTGCATGGACAGCGTAAAGTTGTGGAGATGTGCATTCGGCTGAACAAAAGGGTTGTTTAAGTGAGGTTCCACAGTGCCTTGACCAAATTTTTTCTTGTCAAAATTTGTCGCTCTGGATCGAATCAGAGAGGCTCCATGGTCAGCCAATTGCGAATACTCCGGTATTCGATCCGTTTTCAAAGTACAGGCGGTGGATTTACTCCAAAATATCAAGCTAATTTCGGTAAAAAGGCCAACACATTTCCAGAGATTTGGGGCGCAGTTGGCAAAGTGGCATGCAAGATTCGATTGTCTGTGTTTGTCTTCAGCAAGGGGATTGACACCTATTATGCCATCGTTTCATCAGTTTTCAATAGTTCGAGTAGAAGAAGGAGTGCTTTTTATTTTTATAAGAGTTGATTGTTTTCTGTTAGTTTATTTATTAATAATAATAAAAACAAATTTCGATTCTTGGGTCGATTTGTTTTCCCCCAGCTGTGTTTATTTCATATATTAAAAATTCATTTCTAAAGGAGAGGGAGAGTTTTCTGAGGGCTGAGAGCTGCTGTAGCGTAGCAGAGCTTCATTGTACAGTCATTGGCAAGATTTTTAATGAAAATTTCACAGCTCTGACTTCTGAGATCCCTGTGGTATGATAATTTAGCATAAGTTTTTCTCTTGTTTCATATGTAATATGTTATGTTTCATTTCACTACATGATCATTTCTAACTGAACAAATGAAGTATTTAGGTAAGAATTCATGCCTGCCATGCTCTGCCTATAAGTTTGTTCATGTTTAATGTTTTCCTCTGTTTGACAAGGATTCATCTCCTATTCCCTTGTCAGCTCCTCACCAGTCTTGCCATCCCATTTAAATCTAAGTTTGATGCTAAATTTCTTTCCTACCTTGCCTCAGTCAATAATCTGTGTTGTTCATTATATTTCTCTGTTCAAGCTGTGATTTTTCCCAAGCAGCCCAGAAAAACCCTGTCATTTTATTAAAAACCCCTTTTATCAGTTTACTAGCCTAATATCTGTGTTACCTTGTGGGTCATCTCGCCATTGAAGATTTTACTGAGATTGACCGGAGAGAGCCTTCTCCTGCCCCGTAGGGCTAGCTACGAGGCTGAATGGTTTGATGTTGCCTTGAAGGTTTACCTTTCTCAGCCTGAGGTCAAATTTCAAGCACTAACATGTCCATCCATCAAATGCTTTTAATGTCGTCGACGATCTCAACAAGGGTGGAGACCCTAAATTTTTCCAGCAACTCATCGACATAATACATGTAGATGCCCCCTCATCAATAATTGTTCGATGAACAGTTTTGTTGAGGGCTTTCACTTGAATAAGGAAAGCTAGTTGAGCTGGTAACTGAGGGTAATATCCTTTGTGATTAAAAGACACAAGATTGGAATCTGTTGGGTCAATCCCACCTATCGCTGATAATAAAGCCTGCTTTTGGTAGGGGCAATTTTGCAGTACCTCAAGTGTCGACATAGCGGATGGTGATTGAGCCAGATCCTCCACTATATTATAATGTTGTGTTTCTCTCGCACGAGGATTAAACGTCGATTTGTGTACTACTCCCTTTGGTTGTATTATCGTTAGTTCAGGAGTGATGGGTGGCACAACTTCAGTTGAAGTTGTTGTCGAACTATTAGGTTGATCACTATCCTTGTTGTTTGACATCTGTGGATTCCCATAATCTCTATTCCTTGTCGATATCAAAGCATCATTTAGTTGCTTCGAAACAGACAACATTAGCACTTGGGATGGGGAAGCATTGTCACTAGCAACCATATTTGTTCTTGGATTCGGAAACGGATCAGTCAATACTGCCAAGGTTTTTGAACTCTTTACGAATTTTCTAAGCTCAGCTTTATATGGACAATCTCTTGTCCAATGATCCTCATCACATATAAAACATGGATGACTTGGTTTCCTATCTCCAGAAGGGTTTGCAGAAGATTTTTCAGAAGATGACTCCTCTTGTTTCTTCTTCTTCCCTTTCTTTTTCTTCTTGCCTCCTGGTTGCTTGGGTTCTTTGCCTTTGTCAGTCGACACGGCATTTACTTCCAAGACGAGAAGTTTTTCATTTGCATTTTGACTTGAAACCATACGGGCCTTCTTTGACGTAGCCTTTACGGTTTTCGTGCTAGTCGTACCTATCACGCCATCACCGGCATGAGAGTCTTTGTTTGATTTAGGAGGGGGAGGAATGGAAAATTCTGATCTAGGAGCATCAGGGATTTTATCTTAGAGCGTGCCAGACTGAGTATAGATCAAGTCTAGATATTGTGCACGAGCAATAACTTGCTCTTCAGTGATGACTCCTCCCTTTGCCACATCTTCTGTAATAGAAGGTAACAATGACTTAATAAACCATTCAGCCAACAGTTGATCAGGAACATATGTTTTTACCATTCAACGATGATGTCGCCACTCATGAATATGATCGGATATGTGAGGGACCGTCGTTTGTTTGAGATTGGTAAGAAGCTCTGTTCCCGTTTCGTACCTTATCGATAACTGAAAATGGGTTAAAAAGGTTGTGGCTAGGGTACTGAAGTTATCAAACGAAGCTCTGGGCAGTTCGATATACCATTTTGCTGCCGGACCAGTTAACGTTCGTTGAAAAAGGTGAAGCCTGATCAAATCATCGTTGAGAGTGTTGGATGAGCACCACAGATGAAAGGTCATCACATTATTCGACGGGTATTCACCCGGATTTCCATTAAATTTAGGAATATCTGACGAAAGTTTATGCGGAATCATCGGCCACCAAGGGGCGTAAGCAATTGGATCGTTCATTAGTCGATTTAGATCCGGTAACTCTAAAGTCGCCACGAAAGGCAACTGTTGATTTAGGTTTGGCGAAGCATACCCAGGATAAGATGGGATCACCTGAGCAGTTGGTCTTTGCATATCAGCATAATGCATTTGATGCTGGTAACTTTGGTATGGTTGATGGGCATGACCATTATGATATGATTGATGTTGACCATTTTGAATATACGGCTACCCATTATTGGCAAAGACTTATTGTTCAGGTCCTTGGTAAGCTTGTTGGAATTGCGGTTGTTGGTATTGTACCAGCCATGGTTGTGAAGCCATGAGTTTTTGTCCAGTACTGACTGTTTGACCAAGATGAGGGGTGATGGTCCCCATTTGAACCTGGGTCATTCCACTAGTCAGTGATTGCGGTCATGTCGCAGGGGCAAGAGGTTGTTGTATTACGACCTGAGAAACATAAGGTTGGCATATAACAGACAACTCTTGTACTTGCGACACAGTCACGATAGTCAGTGTAGTGGGGATATTTGACACAAGTAAACTTTGTTGCATTGAGTATACAACTCTTGGTTGTTGAGGCAGTATTGGCACCTAACCACTAGCTGTAATTCCAGCATAACCTGAATTCTGTTGTGAACTCTCGTATGGTTGTTCTCCCGGAGGAGACAATGAAAGGGTATACTGCCCTCCATACGGCGGTAATCCAGTGCTCAAAGGAATGATTTTCCTTTGGGGACCGGATTGCCCAAATTGACACTGTGAAGGATCAATTTGCTGAGACTCAACATAAGAGATTCTAGATATCATTCCAGACGAACAAACAGGAACAGTCCATACTGTTGAAACAACCCCTGGATGGACTCCATCCAGCGATTGAGAGCTAGTTGGGACAGATGCTACGCTGGCGAAAATTGTCGGATTAGTAGCAGGAAGTTCTGCCAATGCTGTGTTAGATGACACAGTCCTAGATGTCGATGGTTATTCAGACATATTTAGTCTATCCAAAAGATTCCTTAGCGATTCTTCAGGAACTTCCGATGGCGGGAGACTAACTTTTGATGAAGAAGGATATAGAGTGATCCCAGCTCCAAATTGTGATGGAGCACTAGATGGAGGATCCTCCACAATCTCGTCTATGGCAATCAATCCAGGTGGAAGAGGTAGACCGTCAGGTCCGTAAAATATTTCCAGTGCCGAAGAAGGTATAGGTTCTGCAGCGATAGATGTTTGGGGAGTAACACCTTCCAAATCAACTGTAGATGGAGCCGGTTCGGGAATAGAAGTGTTAACCGTCACACTAGGATCAATTCTAATGTCCTTTTGTGGCTGCGGAATTTCTTCTATAGATGCAGGGATACCAGAAATGTTCGTGATAACCGGAGTCTCTGAGGATGTCGGAGTACTTTTTCCAACCAAACCAGGGGACTTCGATCCGATTAAACGAGTTCGCTTTGTCCAGAATAGTTTCGTTTCCGGAGTCAACGACGGTTGACTCGTAAGCCTCCGCGAACAATGGGATTTTGATTGAATTTCTTCCACGATTGTAGATTACTCGATCAACTCAAAATAAAGGGGAAAATGATTCCGAATTAAATGAATTTTAGACGCTTTGACACAACTTGTTTTTTCAATTTTTAAGAGTCAAGAAAAAACAAAATATGACTCTAGTTGCTTTTTATTTTTAATGAGCCTGAAGTGACAAGTGCTCAGATGGACCTTTTCCTTTAAGGATTCTGAAAAGGAACGAAAGAGACTACTCTGGAAATCTAGACAGAGGGATTACCAAACCAATCACAAAACTGCAGAATACTTTTTACGGTACGGCAGTCAATCTTCCCGAATGCTGTGTTCAGTGCATTGCGATCAATAGGGCGACAAACACGGCTTCCTAAGGATAAAGGATATAGGCTATTGTGGTCTCCCAATATATACTCGATGGTACGTGGGAGCACAAGTCCGTATTGGCACTTGTCCTCTCAAAGAGGAGGAATCACCCAACCTATGATGAAAGTGATAGTTACTAGGCTTTACGACGCCGAAATACGTCTCTAGCCTAGACTTCTAAATGTTGTGCGTTAGGTTCCAAAGCATTTTTATGTTCATTAAATTTATTTTATAGTTGATCTTTCTTAAGAAATTTTCCTTTAAGGTTCACCGCGTGATGTAGATATACAATTCCTAAAATCCAATTTAAGATGATAAACAATCGTTTATTCCTCTTTTTGCAATGAAAATCCTAGCTACTAAGGAAAGAGAAGTGAGATTCTTTCAACATAGAGCAGAGAGCACACAATAGATGCACTGTCCTAAATCAAAATCAACAAGCAGCCTAAATGCAAATGCACATGCATGTATTTGTTTTCCGCTTTCTTAATGTGTGAATGACAAAAAGAATGCTAAGTACAAATCTGAATTATCTTTTCAAAGCGACAATACTAACAAATTTCTCTTCAAAACGAAAGGAAGACAATGACGACACTTTGCGATTTTGAATTGAAAACTGCTTTCAACACTTGAAATACTATTAATTCAAATCAAATACAAGAGTAATAGTACAATCGACCATAAAAAACAATAGGACTCTTTTCTTTGACTAAAAACGACACTTGCGACACTTCCAAATCAAAAGACGACAGTTCGACTAAGCTACTTCTTTGTAAAGGAGAACTGTAAATGGTGAACAATACATAAAAACATTCACAATTCTTTGTACAATGGAGGCTGAATGATGCAAATGAAGGGAGTTTCTATAGTGGTATACTGATCACAGACAACAAAACTCCTGAATAAAGTTGAAGAGAGTGAAGAAAAACCAAAATCTGGAGGCAGAAACAGTGTTATTTGATCATCGCACCTGTAACACAGGGAAACAGGGATGCATCCCACCTACTGCACACGGGAGGTGCGATGCATCCAGATTTCCTTGAAGAGAGGGTGCGATGGTACCAAGACGAGACTTTAACTTGGTTCTTGATCACAGTTTGCAGCTCAGTTCATGGATTTAGGCCGAGCAAGTGATGTTCGGTAAATATAAATCACAGGGGTTGATCTAATGAGGTTACTAGAGCCACCACCAGGGCAATTAGGATGTTTGCAAATCGATTGTTCAATTTATAAACAAAACCTAGAGATAGACTGAAGCAGCATTGATCTACTTTTCACTTGCATAGCAAATGCAGTTCGAAGGCTAGCTGCCTTGACTTCAGGCTTCGTCTGTAAGTTTATAAAACAAACAAATATAGACAAGTAAACAAGCTATTCGCTCCCTAGTGGAGTTTCCATTTTGTTATTGGGAAATCTAGTGTCCACTCGGAGCTGCTAGTCCCACTAAGACGGGTAGCTATCTTAGAAACAAACAAACTAAAGTTACTTGCGTTTTCCTTTATGAGAAGTAGATGAGAGAGAAGTAGAGAGTACCAACCTCAGTCTTTCGCTTGGTTCCTTGCTTGGTTCCTCTCCCTTCTGACAGATCTTTGCTGCTCCTTCTTCGCCTACCCAGCTTTAAAGAGCACCTATAGAGTCAAAGCAGCATAATACTATCGAAGAACAGAGATCTACAATCATAAACAATATAGGACGAGATATATATTGACCACACAAATGCATATATCATCAAACATACAAGAATGTGGAGGAGGAAAACTCAAATAGCTTTATTGGATAGAAAGAGTAGAAGAGAGGATTACAACCCAGTTGATTTGACCTAGTCATCCTGTCCCAGCATGAAAACCCTTCTCACCTTATGAAAGCTTAGATCACCCAACACTATGATGTTCCACAAAGAAACCAACAACACTTCCTTACAAAATACAAGATTCATTCCTCTGGATCTCTGGGCTGAGGATCCATATATAGATGTTTGCAGGGGGGTGAGTCAGCTTCTGGAATTTTGTATTAGTGTCCTCTCTCTGATAGTTCTCTGTTCCACGTTGGAGATTCATGATCTCTTACTCATCCCTAGGTGAATTAGAGAGGCAAGCGTCACAGGATGGAAGTCTGGAAGATTCCATTGATCATCCACCTTGCAAACTGTCTCTGCCATTCTGTCTACTCTCGCCCATCACACCCTACAGAAGGGCTTTTCAGTATGCATCACACTTTTTGCATGTGGCAGGTGAGATGCATCGCACCCTTAGCACTGAGCAGTCTGTATGGTCCAGTTTTGACTAGTTTTGAGCAGTTTTGCATGGAGAACTTTTGGGAGATGATGTAATCAACTGACCTTGTTCCTTTAGGGTGTGAGACAATAGTTTTAGGGACTCAGAAGCCCTTGGTTTATGGACATATATGATTGGGGTTGCAGTGCCAAAATATGTCTATAACAAACGGGGTGGAATAACCTTCCAAGTAAAGCCTAGCCATTGGATCGAGAATCCAAATCTTTCACTGTCGATGCGACGAGAGGCCCAAGGTGAACAACTATGGAAGGACTAAGCCTGCTGTGCCACGTTACCATGATAGAGCAAGAATTAAATGCCAAAACCAAGTGTAAAATTAACTGGAGTGTGAGCTTGAGTGTGAACTTGTTAGACTTAACACAAAAGTAAATTAGACTGTCAGCGACCAGTGGGATAAGGTCCCTATTGCACGGATTAATAATGAAGCCCAATTACCGACGACTTTTAACATGAAAACAGATTAATTCCAGAATTAAATCAAGGTTTTAATAATTCATATGTTGTACACATGCCTTATGAATTATTACTATGGTGAAAATTTCAATTTTTTTATTTGTTTACAATAAATATGATGAGGTATGATAGTCCTGCTCCTGTATGAGGGGACTTGTAGAAATGTAATGATTATTCTAAATGCAAACTAATCCTAAAATGTAAGCAAAATGAAAGAAACCATAAGGCTATCTCTATTAGGAAGATTTAGGTTTAACCCAACCAAGATCAAAGTAATTAAATGATTGAGATTTTAACCTGCTTGGTTTTAGGTGAATATATATCTAATGAAATAGTTCTAGTAAATGATATTATAATTACCAAAACATGCTCTATTCAGATACCAATTAACGATGAATGATCAACCAAAAACATCAAGAAATAGTTCTCTTAATGTCGATGATAATTAAATCGAATTTGAATAACATATTTCTGAGTAAATAGTTGCTCAGATATCTGATTTGAATATAAGAGAAAAAGAGAAAATTAACAAAAAATCTGTGAAGCTAATGAACTAGATAACTAATTCAAAAGACCTTGATCTTCACATTAAACAATAGTGCTCAACATGAAAAACATTTTACACATATTTGCCATTAGAAAGATGAAACTTGCATTAAAAATAATAGTATTTAAAATATAAATTGATTAAAACCTGATCTCTGTGTTGTGTTCCTTGAATTTATCTCCAACAATTTTTCTCAAATCAAAAGCCTTGCCATTAAAAGGAAGAGCTGCAATAGTGCAAGCTCTACTCCTAATACAAAGTCTAGAATTGAAAAAGACAAATCCCAATAACTCAGATCTGAGTTTTTCCTCCTACTTCTACAACTAGAAAATCCCTTACAATAGTGCTTTAGAATTCCCTCATTGCAGAGAAGAGGAACCCCCCAGTTCTCTATTCTACAAACCACTATTTATAATTACAAAAATGAATTCCAAATAGGAGAGTTGTTGAAGAAGAAATCTATTCCAACATTTTTATTGGTTATTTTTTTTTCTTCTCTTGTTGGAGTAATTTCAGTGATTCAAATCTTCTCTTCCTCATCTCCTCAACTGTTCTCATGCCAAAAAATAATCAAAATTAAATTAAAATGAAAATAAAAATAAAAAATACCAAATGTGGAAAACAAACATCTCCAATTAAAATTCAATTAAATAAATAAATAAAAGGAAATATGAGATTTCCATTGATCCTTGTAAATATCTTATTGGAAAAAGAGAACCTAAACAAATGGATATGCAAATCAACAGAGGATTTGAGCCAATAAAAAATGCTAAATTAAACCGAGAAAATTAGTTTTGGTTACAAATTGGGAGCTTGAGTTTATGCTGAATTTTAGACTCATTTAATGACTGAATCTAGTCATGTAACCACTTCAAAAATATTCTCTATGATTTTATCTATCTAATAGGCTGTCTTGGGTCTCATTTGGCCAAGTAAAACTCAACTTATGAGCTTCCAAAGTTGAAGTACCAAAAGGCTAGAATTAATGGAAAAAATCGCTGCCTCGGCCAAAATAGGAAAAATTTTATAAATTCTAATGTCTAATTAATTGTGACATTTATTAATTAATTAAAATTATTAAATTATACAAATTAATTTAACTGAATAATTAAAATTTAATTAGTTACAATTAATTTATACGCAAATTAATTGAGATTATTTAATCGTAATTCATAAATCAATAATAATTTAAGACAAATTAGATTAATTTACATAATTAAAATTTCCAAACTAATTAATTTTAAAAAAAATATTATATTAAAATATTTAAAAAAACTAAAATTATTCCAAGTGACTTTTGGATCCCATGAGGATGGATTGGAAAAAATTATTTCAAGTGCTTTCGGATCCATGAAAGGATCAAAAAAATACAAGGAGGGCTTATTATATGAAGGGAGGCCTTTACATGTGGGAGGCATAAGAGTAATCAAGATTGGCGTATGCAGGTATTTTATTAATATGAGAGTTTCAACACAAAACAAAAAATTTCGAGTTTCCGATACAATATATCGAGATGTTTTTATATTTTTTATTTATTTATTTTTATTTTTTTTGATAGTAAAGTATTTTATCGAGACTTTTTATAATGGTTTTTTAGTTCATAATTTTTTTATCGGGACTTGATGCCATTGTAGGTTTGAATAATGTTTCATTAGAGGTTTTATAAAAGAGTTTCGATATTATATAAGTTTCAAGGTATGGTTGGAGTAGGAAGTATAAGATGAAGTGGGGCCCACGTGGAGTGAGACTCATCCATTATAAACTACAAATACTTGGTAATTAAAAATTTGACAAAATGAACTACAACCACCTGGTAATATTGAGATTTCAGGTCTCGTAATTTGTTTTAAAATTAGGAACGAGAATAAATTACCAAGATATTGAAAACATATAATTTTAATTGTTTTACAATTTGGCTGCAGCGATTTTGTAGGTCCGTTAGTGAAAAATGAAATAATTTGTAAAAATTAACTAGGAATTAATATTTACGATCAATTACTGATTTATTTACAAAATTTAAAATAATGTACATTTTGTACATTTTTTAACCCAGGCGGTAAAAATTATTGAACTTGGGATGAACACCATTTGCATGCCGTGTAACTAAATGAGATAAAACGAGTACCGATAGAAAGCTAGCAAAAATATGAACTCAATAAAGCAATCAATATAGCAATCTGATGAAAACGAAAAATTGGAAAAATTGTAAAACACTTAACCAAAAGAAAATATTAAAAAGGTGATTTAGTAAAATTTTTATGGAAGGATCCCCATTATTTGAATTAAATAAGTAAAAAATGGGGGGTTGAGTTTTCGCCTCAACACTAATGACATACGGGGAAGAACCAGTTATCTCTAGTTAAAAGATGATGAACTTTAATTTGCCCAAAGGTTGAAAATAATAGATTCCACAAAACCGTCTAACAATAAAACATTTCCATGTGTCCAAAATAAATAGATTAAGCAATATGAGTTTGAAAAATAAGTATTCAAAGCAGACTGAGTAAAAATCATCAATCCAAAATTTGGGAAAAAAGTATTTTAAAATTACCTCGTATGAGAAATAGAAGAAGACACAGATATGAGTTTTTGATAAAGCATATATCCATTGTTATGAATGGTCCCTAACATCGCTTCACTACAAGCGAGCATGAACAATACCTCGAAAAAGTTGTCTTTTATGCCATACACGCATGGCCTCGCTGCTAGTGAGAATTTATAGCCCCGACATGTTTACTTATATTTCCCATGCTTCCTCTTTTAATAACTCTTTTGATAAGCGCATTTGTGAGCTTTTAGTTTATGATGTACTTGAGTGAAAGAGGTGGGATGGTAATATAGACTTATGTTAATGGATATAACACTTCCATAATCTTGACCCCAAAAAACGTTTTCCCATGACTATCAATTAGAGGTTTTATAAAGTAGAGGGGTGGTAGGGATTTGTTGAGTTAAACTTAAGTTTGTTCTTTCTTTGAAAACGTGAACCATATCACTTATAAAGGATGTGTGTTCCTCCATTAAAAAGATTTTAAAGCAAGAGGGCTTCTAATTCCATAAACATATATCTTTAATGATAAATGAAATTCACTTAAATAGACGGAGTAAATATTTCCCATGTGTGCCAACCATTGTTGGGTGAGGAAAATGATTTCCACTTAAATCACGTCAGAGTCACCAAAATAAAACCATAACTGAAAGAAAAAAGAAAATAACTCCATAGTGAAGTGAAAAATAAATCAACAAACTCAAAAAATGTAAAAATGAAGAAAACAAATGCTGAAAGAAAAATCCCAAAGTTAAAGAACAAACGCTAACAAGATTAACTATAAAATATCTCAACAAACAAATAAAAGGAGAAAACCATATGTGTGTTCATCTTATGTTGAGATTTTTAATGAATTTTATCTTGCAAAGTTAGAAACAATTAGGCTTTGAAACTATAAGGGAAATAACAATCATGCGATGAAATTAAGCCAAATTAGAAGTCTCTTCTTGCTTATTTCCAAACAAATCCTGCATAATAACATCTTAACCATTTTCTAATCAAAACAGTGCTTGAGAAACAAACTGAAGGTTTAGGGACTCCCCAGCCTGGCTGAATTGATGAACATCATTATTCTTCTCCCAAAAACTCAAAATCAAACAAAACCAAGGAGAATGAGTGTTAAATCTGAGCCAGCCAGGGCGTGAAATTTTTTTATTGAGGTCCTGCAAAATACACACACACACACACACACACACACACACATATCAGTAGAAATTACAAACAACCCGGGATCTGAATGTAAAGAAATGGAAATGAATGAAGGTGGGCGTATGAAACTTACCATTGGAAAATTTCATTTAATTTTATCTGAGAAATATCATCTTTTCCAACGACAAATAACCTATTCTTTTAATTGGAATTTAAATTATGAAGAAGTTGAAATTTTTTAAATCTCATTGACCCAAAATCGTCATCTATTAAATATGAACTAAAGCATGCAATAAAGTAGAAAATGATGTCTCACATTCAAGGAATCAGAAGTAAACTAAGTCTATAAAAAATGGAAAATGAAGATATGTTTCTTTATTAATTGTAGTAGGAATCATTCTCTTTATATTTCAGATTTCATTTTCACTCCATGACTTGAAATTTAGGATCAAGTCTCAACCTATATAATACTTTATACGTATATAGCGAGGACTTTTGAATCTTTACATGATAAATCTGAAGTGATATAACAAAAATTTAAACAAAAGATAATTGAGACATTAATTTACCATGATCCATACTATTACCTATTCCAATTTTTTTAGCAACTGGTTCCATCATCATAGTGGCTGGTGAAGAGTGATTTTAAAAGAAAACTAGGATACACACTAAAAGATGATTGAGAAAATGAAATGGGCATCCAATAGTGAGACAAAGGGAAAACATAAACGAACCAAAAGTGATGAAATTTTCATTAGCCAAGAAGATTTCTAAGAAGAGTAAAAAGAGTCCCATGTGCACACACCATGAAGAATGCATATCCCCAAAAGTTACAAAGTCATCTTAAGAAATAAAAGCTTGGGGTTTGATAAAATTGTAATTATAAATATATCCAAGCTCTCAAACATCATGATAAATTGATAAGTTGAACTATATAGTAATGGATGAATTGACGACATGCCAACAAGATTATATAATCTGATATCTTACTAATCTGAATAATTAAAAGGCTCAAAGAGAAATGGAATCTTAGAAGAATGAATAACAGAGGATCGAAATTCCAATATTTACCAGTTAGAGGCTTTGAGTCGTTTAGAAGGAAAGGAATGTGACTAAAATGGATGCAAGATGAATGAGTGTAGTACGATGGTTCAACTCAACGTGGAAAATATAAGATTTGGAATGGGCAAAGTTGGGAAGGAGCACTTTTTACAACTGGATGCAAGAAATTTTTGCAGTCTCTTTTGCTTGTAGCAAATATGGACAAGAAAGAGTCTAACATTAGATTTCAGCTGCATTATTGACTCATCTCATGTATTTGTGAAATAAGGAAATCAGAAAAGAAGAAAAAATATAGAAGACCAAGATTTTGATGAAAAACAAACACTTCCGTGGACATTTCAGTGGTATGGAAAGGGCTGACTGCTTGCTTTATTGTAAAGCTAAATAAAAATCAAGTCTCCAAGTGAAGCTAATGAAGCCCTGCAAATAAGAAAATAGAAATTAGAAAACAAACTGAGAAAGATAAATTAACAACAGACGAAGATGAACATGTTAATGCACACTTGAAAGAATTTTCACTGTAAATTTACCTCATGAATCTTCAAGTTCTCCCATGAGTTACTCAAAATTTGCATATGCTCAAAATCATATACTTATTTAATCTAAATTAAAAAGGTAAGTAATGAGCTTTCAATTTACATCCACTTCATATTTACATTGAGGAACACGAGTGGTGAAAGTGAACCTCTAGAAATACTTGTGAATTGAAAATTTGGTATTCCAAAAATTGTTAGGCGATAACAATTCTTTGGAACTTCACCATATATGATTTTATAACAAAAATATTTTTAACAATGTGATCAAGTTCTGGAAAAGAAAGACAATCAATCTAATAACAAGTGTTTATGATCTGATGATATAAGAATTTTGATATGTTCTAAGCCACTTTGTCAGAAAATGAAAGGGAATTCCAAGGGAGAAACTTGGGCTCATTACTTGCTTATTAAAATATGCAATAATAAGATAATTACAAATATGAAACGAAACTAAATCTAAACTAATATAGTGCTAATCCTAACAGAATGAAAGGAAACATGACTAAGTATAGTTATACTTCCAATGTAACCATTATTTAATTTTAACTCCTGCATATATGTACATGTCAATCAACATGAGTAAAACTACAACTAAATTATTAAAAGAAAAATTCATCATACTATGTACAACTAATGAATTCAGAAAAAATAAACTTATTTACAAAAGTCTTACCTTGAAATTCTTCCAAACAAATGCTTACAGGGTCATAAGAAACAACATGTGTTTCCATTGATACTTGAAACAAGTTCAAAGGAAGAGAAAACAATCTGCCAACATTGAATGATATGCCTTCAAATGTTGTAAAATGTTGTAAACTAGCATTACCATGTACAAAAAGGAGTGCACGAAAAGAAATCTTAAAAAATGGAGCTCCTAGATTTTCCCCCAATGAATTAACAAGATGTAGATGGGAATTAAATGGGAAGTTTAGAAGACCTATGGAGAAATTAGATTGTTGGCCAGATTGAAATGTTACACTCTCAGGTGACAGAATTCGTGAAAAAATCAATTTAAAGAAAGACATGTGTCGATATAAAATGATCAACAAATAAAAATAAGAAATAAGATTTTGTTGTTGAAAATGGTTAAAATTTTATCATTGATTACTACATGCATTTATTAATGCACTTGATGAGTGTTGAATTCCTGAATGCTCAAAGTTCTAGCACAATCTGCTCAAAAATATAAAAATGAAATATGAAAGAAAAACAAATTCAAACTGAAAGAACTGAAAATGGAACAAATTATAATTTACATTAATGTTACAAATATTGGTAAAACATGGTTGGGACTTTGTAAATTTCATTTTCCACAATTATCAATAGAAATTATAAGGCTAAACTCATCATTTGCATAATTTTGTGGGAATGGGAAGATTTCAAGCTTATGATCCAAAAAATGTACTTCATTATCGTAGTAATAAAAAATTGGTATAGGTTCTTGAATACCAAAATTAATATGATGATTGAATATTTGAAAATTAGAGTGGACCAGGATAAATCCTTGATTAAAATTCTTTTTATCTTCAAAAATAGATTCACCTATGGAATCAAACAAAACCATCTCTGAAGAGAAAAGAGGTTGAGCATTTTTATTTTCCATGTCATCATCATAAAATAACTTCATAAATATTCTTTTCCCCTGAATTAAATAAATCAGAACCAGACAAGTGATTGAATACCGAATTAAGAGAATCTTTAGGATTATTGATTGGGTTTATTAATTAAATTTTCTCCACCAATATCATAAATTAATAATTTATTATTAAATAAATATAATTAATATATATATATATATATATATATATAAATATTTTTTTTTTTTTTCTAAAATTAAATTTGTATTCAAATGAACTGCTAATTGTTTATGAATTAAATTATTATTGTTAAAGATATTAGGGTAGAGAGAAAAATAGAAAGTTGAAGATATATCCTTGAAGTTTCTCCATTCATAGATGATTTTTTCTTTTTGAAAATAGACAATTTAAATTCTTCATGCATTTGATTGATCTGTAAATTGTTGTTGAATTGCTCCATAATTTTCAATTTATTATCAGTAGAATGTGAATTAATTTCAGCAGTAGACTTTGAGTTGTTTTCATTATGTGGTTGATTAAATTGTTGTTGATTGCTACTGATAGATATTGTATCTTGTTGAATTTCTACTTGACCAACATTATGTAAATTTGGATCATTTCCAGCACACTGATTAGCGTTTGTAATTTCATTTTGTGAAGAATCGAAGTTGCCATTTTGAGGAAATGTATCATTATCAACAATGGATATATTTTTTGGTTCTTCATAGTTTTTACAAGACATAGACACTAAATTTCTGAACCATCCAACTAATTGGAATTGAGGAGGAAAATCTTTGGACTGAAATTGCATTAAAATTAATTTAAATCTAATATAAAACATATCCAAAGTGTAACTGATCACACACCTTTTAGTAATCATATTCCTAAAATGCGTAAAGAAAAATATTTGAAAACTCATCCCAATTACGTACAAAGGCAACTGGAAGTGATAAGCACCAGTATTTGGCTTTTCCTGTCAATGTAACACTAAAAATCCTGTAAATAACACCTTTGTCAATATTGAAATTATTGCAACTTAAAATAGATTGAAGGATATGACTAGAGACATATGTTTTACCACTATATTTTACTTGAGACATGGTCTAGACTGCGTTTACCAAATTTTACCAGAGTGGCTGTTGGATGAGGTCCAATAAATCAACTCAAAGGAGGTATTTTACATGGAGCCATATTAACAAAACAAAATTTTAAAGTACAAAATCATCAGAGATATGATTTTACTATGGCCCCCATTCTAGTGCCAAAAATGTTGATGGCCCAAAATGTCGATCAACATTATATGGGAGACCACTCGGTTGCGAACTTAAAGCAACTCCTTTTTCATTTGGAATGGTGGTTCCAACTAGTTAAAATAGGTCCAATTACCTTCTCTCTATCTCTACTGGATTAAAATATGCATTTTTCTTACGAATAGAGAAGAAAATTCAGATTAGCCCTTTTGTTGAGTTCAGAAAAGAAAGTGATCCTTAAGCTGATCTAGGGCTTAGCCAAGCCAAAACTATGTTCTTCCCTTGTATGAGGGGACTTCTAGAAATGTAATGATTATTCTAAATGAAAACTAATCCTAGAATGCAAGAAAAAAGAAAGAAATCCTAAGCCTATCTCGATGAGGAAGATGTAGTTCTAACCCAACCAAGAGTAAAGTAATTAAATGATTGGGATTTTAACATGCCTGGTCTTAGGTGAATATCTGGCTAATGAAATAGTTCTACTGGTTGATATTATAATTACCAAAACATGCTTTGTTAAAAGACCAATTAATGATGCATGATCAACCAAAAACATTAGGAAATAGTTCTCTTAATGTTGATAATAGTTAAATCGAATTTAGATAAGATTTTTATGAGAAAATAGTTACTCAAAAATCAGATTTGAATATAAGATC
Organism: Pinus taeda; assembly: GCA_000404065.3. Classification (NCBI taxonomy): domain Eukaryota; kingdom Viridiplantae; phylum Streptophyta; class Pinopsida; order Pinales; family Pinaceae; genus Pinus; species Pinus taeda. The sequence goes on from APFE030846179.1 coordinate 213,244, forward strand.
AAAAAAAAAAAATTAACAACATATATATGAAGCTATTGAACTAGATAGCTAATTCAAAAGATCTTCATCTTCACATTAAGCAATAATGCTCAACATGAAAAACATTTTGCACATATCTGGCATTAAAAAGATGAAACTTGCATTAAAAATAATAGTATTTAAAATACAAATTGTTTAAAACTTGATCTCCGTGTTGTGTTCTTTGAATTGATATCCAACAATTTTTTCAAATCATAAGCCTCGTTATTAAAAGAAAGAGCTGCAATAGTGCAAGCTCTGCTCCCAATACAAAGTCTAGAATTGAAAAAGACAAATCTCAGTAGCTCAGATGTGATAATTTCGTCCTACTTCTACAACTAGACAATTCCTTACAATAGTTCTTGAGAATTCTCTCAGTGCGGAGAAGTGGAACCCCCCAGTTCTCTATTCTACAAACCACTATTTATAATTACAAAAATGAATTCCAAATAGGAGAGTTGTTGAAGAACAAATCTGTGCCAAAATTTTTTTATTGGTCTTTTTTTTTTCTTCTCTTGCTAGAGAAATTTTACTGATACAAATGTTCTCTTCCTCACCTCCTCAATTGTTCTCTTACCAAAAATCAATTAAAATTAAATCAAAATGCAAATCAAAATAAAAAATACCAAATTTGGAAAACAAACCTCTCCGATTAAAATTCAATTAAATAAATAAATAAAAGGAAATTTGAGTTTTCCATTGATCCTTTTAAATATTTTATTGGTGAAAGAGAGTATAAACGAATGGATCTACAAATCAATAGAGGATTTGAACCAATGAAAAATGCAAAAAAACCCAGAAAATTAGTTTTGATTACAAATTCGGAGTTTGGTTTGCTGCTAAATTTTAGACTCATTTAATGATTGAATATGGTCATGCAAACTCTTCATAAATATTTTCCATGATTTTATCTATCTAATGGGCTATCATGGGTTCATTTGGCCAAATAAAACTCAACTTATGAGCTTCCAAATTTGAAGTGCCAAAATTGCTAGAATTATGAAAAAATAATTGCCTATACCAAAATTAAGAAAAATTAATAAATTTAATTCTAACTACTGTACAATTATTAATTAATTACAATTATGAAATTACAAATTAATTTAATTGAATAATTAAAATTAATTAATTACAAACTAATTTATACACAAATTAATTAAAATTATTTAACGTAATTAATTAAATTGATTTAATTACAAATTAGTTAATTTATATAATTAAAATTCCAAAATAAATAACTTTTAAAAGAAAATTATATAAAATATTAGAAAGAAACCCAAAAAAAATATTCCAATTGGCTTTTGGATCCCATGCTAACGGATTGAAAAAATATTTCAAGTTGCTTTAGATCCCATGAGAATGGATCGAAGAAATATAGGAGGGGTTTATTATATGATGTGAAGGCCCTTACTTGTGGGAGGCATACAAAGTAATTGGAGATCAGGTTTTGGGTATTTTAAAATATGTGAGTTTCGAGATAGAAAAAAACTTAGTCGAAGTCCGATATAACATATCAATATTTTTATATATCGAGATTTCTTTATATCGACATTTTTTTATATCACGACTTTTATTTTGGGATTTTTTTTTATCAAGACTTGATGACATCGGAGGTTTGAATAATTTTTTATAGGAGGTTTTATAAAAGAGTTATGATATTATATTAGCCTCGAGATATGGTTGGAGTGGGAGGTATAAGATGAAGTGGGGCACACGTGGAGTGAGACTCATCTATTATAAACAACAACCACTTGGTAATTAAAAAATCGACAAAATGAACTATATCCACTAGATAATTTTGAGATTTTAGGTCTCGTAATTTCTTTGAAAATTGAGAATTTGAATAAATTATTGAGATCCTAAAAACACATAACTTTAATTGTTCTACTATTTGGCTGCGACAATTTTGTAGGACCATTAGTGAAAAATGAAATAATTAGTAAAAAATAACTAGGAAATAATATTTACAATCAGCTACTAATTTATTTATAAAAATTAAAATAATATACATTTTGTACATTTTTTAATCGAGTTGGTAAAAATGATTGAACTTCAGATGAGCACCATTTGCAAACCGTGTAACTAAATGAGATGAAACGAGTACTCATGGAAAGCTAGCGAAAAGTTGAACTTAATGAAGCAATAAAAATAGAAATCTGATGAAAATGAAAAATTAGGAAAATTGTAGGACATTTAACCAAAAGAAAATATTAAAAAGATGATTTAGCCAAAAATTTATGGAAATGGTCCCCATTATTTGAAATAAATAAGTAAAAAATGGGGGGTTGATTTTTCACTTGAACACTTCCTTAGAGAAATTTAAGGTTTGTGTTATGAAATATTAGGGATTGAAGTCACAAGGGCAGTAAGGGGTCATGATCGTACACTATGCCACAAAAGGAGAATAAGTGCTAGATACTTGTTGATGGGCATTTTGGACCATATGTCAACAAGGGATGTGACCCATACCGAAGTTATTCACATATCATAAATTGTTTGAATAGTTGCACCGAACAAGTTTAAAGGCTTTGTTAGCCTGTGCTTCTATTCCTTGTGCGAAGGATAGAGAACGGGGGTGAAATCTTGTTGTTATCCTAAAGTTAAATATACATTTAGCTAAGGCTAATGTTTTGTGCTAATATGCCTAATATAAAAGTTAAATAATTAATATAATATGATATAGTGATAGAATTAATAATTGATGTACAATACTAGTTTATAATGAATAATGCAAAAATTGTACAAGAAATATGATACAAAAGAAAAGGAAATAAAAACTGTTGTAACTGGTAATAATAATAAAGAATGAATAATATTTTGTTTGTACAATAACGAATATTCAAAATGAAAACTAAATGACTAAACTTAAATTATATATGCAATTATAATTTAGATTATGGCCTCTCAATGTGATATTCTATAAAAGACATAAAAACTACAAATCGTTGCAATCCTTTGAGCCTTTAAACAAATAAGGAATAGTCAAAACTTTCTTTCATATTTCACATCAAGAATTAAATGTGAATGGAAATTTATATGTTTACCTAATACTAACTTAACTGGGGAAAAATTAAATAACCATCACAATTTCTATGAAACGGTAAATATTTCAACACTTACACCATGAAATAGTTCAGTAGACAAGCGATAAAAGATTATGTGAACAAATAAATTATTAAAATCTAAGTATTAGTACCATAATATAATCAAATCACATACTACAATAACCTAAATCCCCAAAAATTGTTTCGAGAATTCAGACCCAAGCAACGGATAAATCAAAATTATCCTTTCAAACTCCGAACTTAAAAGGGTAACACGATCAAATAAACATATGAAACAAAATTACAAAATAAAGAAAGTTGTAGTCACAAATAGCAATTATGCAAACAACATTAAATTGTCAAAATTTCCCAAAACACGGTTATAAGAAATTCAAAAGACATATTTGTATGTAACCATGGGTTTCAAACATTATATATAATTAATTATTGACCTTTTGAATTCGTTCAAATAGTAGCAAACGTTATAGTAATGAAAATGTATCAAAGGTTCCATAGTCACCAAAACATTATTCACATCCTTCCCCCCTTTTCTCTAAAAAATTGAGGGTCTAAAACTAAATCATAGAAAATAAAAACAATGTTTCCAAAATAAGAATCAATGACCTCTCAGGTTGAATCAAAATTGTCTTAAAGGGAAGTGACATAATTAATAACAGGGTATCGATACATGATTTGAAAACACTGAGCCATATGCATAGTAACAGATCTTGTGAGAACAAATGCCAACACCCAAAAGATAAGGAGTACCTATCACAAACTGAAAACATGAAATCAATGAATGATAATATAACATGAAGCAACTACAAAATCTCAGATTTTATAGCTTCTTTCAGAAATAATAAACTAAATAAAAAAATAAGCATACCTCGCAAAACTTGCAACCTGTAAATAGACAATTGATGTCTTATTATTTATAAGAGGTTTAATTCTGATAGTATGAAGTTATTACAACTTCGACATTAAAAACTTAATGATAATGTGAGTATCCGATGACTGCAACTTTTCTTCCAATCTAGAAGCCTTTTTATTCTGTCGAATTTACCTAAGTTGGTTCATCATTATTAATTGATCATTTTCATGTTGAAGCTTCCAAATTCTATGCTCCATATAAGGAACCATAATAGAATAACATTGTTGTCAATACATGCTCTGAGTGCATATATCATAATCAGCCTTGTATTGACAATGGCTATCACAATTATTATCATCCTTCTGAGTTGGAGTATTATCATAAAAAATTTAGAATCAATATTTGTTTGGGTATTATTATTCTTCATCATAGGCTCACCGAGAGACTCAACATAAACATGGACCTCTTGAATAGGGACATTTTTACCTTTGTTTCGCTTCACCCGAGATATCCTTCGGGCTAGCTGTTTATTCTTAACTCGAGATTGAAATGATGGGATTGACTGACGAATTTATTCTTTCTGTGTAGGTTTAGGATGGTCATTAAGGTTTGAAAAAGTTGGGTTGATCACATCTCTAAATTCAGGTTCCAATTCAATCTACTAAAAACCTATTTTTCTTACCATGCTCTGTGTTACATGAGTAGGTGCCGAATTAGGGACTTTAGCCCAAGTCTCATCACACATATTTGACTCGTCAAACTAGTACAGGTTATCATGGCCAAAATTATCAACACCATGAGAATCAGAAGGCGTCGGATTGGCTGCTTGAAAACTGAGTGAAACCCTAAGGGGGTTTTCCTATTTTTCATTGGCTTGGGGTTTTTCAAAACCGTTCCAGAAAAGGAATGATTATCAAGAGTATCTAGACATAAACAAATGGTGTTTAACCAAAATGAAAATTAATCCATGATGAAATAAATACTGTTTAGGGTTCTTATGCTCACCCTGGTGAAGCCTAACCATTTTTTAAAGGTTTTATGTAAATAGAATGGTAGACTGGGTTTAAAGATGAGAAACACCATCAAAAGGCGAATATGGTACAAAAAGACGAGTCCATATCTACCTTCACAGGTTATGAAATGCATAATAAAAAAGAGAAAGTCTTTCCATTTAGTTTTAAATGATTGGGTAGGTATACCTTTCACATTATAGCTATAAGTTTTTGAGACCAGGAACCCGCACCAAGGAATGTCACACACATGGTGGCTTTTAGTCCAATTTTCACCTTCAGTTAGTGTTAGAAAATTATATATTACAGAGCAATGGAACACATAAAATATATCGCAGAAATATAAACACATAAAACAAGAGAGACACAAATGTACATGGTTCAACCAATTTGGGCTATGTCCACGTAGAAACAACCAATTTGGGTGAGGGGTTGCCTTCTAGGGAAAAAATCCTAAATTAAACATAACTTCTACTGTCATATCTCCACCTAATGAATAGCCCAAATTGACTATGAAATTACAACATTTTATAAGGCAACTTTACATCTATTTTTAGCTTCAGGGACACTGCCCCTAATCCCCTACCGGGGGGGGCGCTCCCAAAGATTGCAACTGCCCCTCCCTGGACCCCCCTTGTAGTGCAAATATTACAGGCAGCTTTGCCGCCACATTACAAACTGGGGTCGAATGCGGTGATACCTCTGAATAAAGAAGATAATCAGGCTCCACACCCAACAGTTAGAAGATGTGTTTCTTTAGCAATGAAGCCTACATACACCCGCATTTCAATATCACCAACTTTGGCCTTTCGTCCATTTTTAGTGGAAGTGAAGACTTTTACCACATCATCATTATAAACCTAAAAAATATGAATGAAATCCCACTATCCAACTTCTTAAAAAAGAGCAAGGTATTCCTCATAGGATTCAATAATCTCACCTCCAACAAGTTTTTTTCAAACTACAGGAGCCATTCTAGTACATTCAAGAAGAGTTATCCTTGATTTTCCTCAGAAGGGACTTCATGCAAGCCTAGTATAGTTTTTAGGGTTAAACCCTAATCTCACATAACCCAAATACACATACAAAACCCCAATCCATAATGTAGAGTATGCAGTAATGAGACCAGAAGCATCAGGATAACCAACTAGCAAAAGGGCTGATAGTACTAGAGAAAAATGACACCAATCACATAATAATCATAAATGACCAAGCCAAGGACCTTTCGATCACATGACCAATGTTTAGATGTTAAAATATATAATTTCAAAGTTGGCAGTGTAAGCACATGTCATCGTTTGGATATGTGATGATCCGAATAGAAAATGGCATTAGCCCATGGTATTCATCCACCCATGGAATTTACCCATGGTATTGTAAGTGACATCCATCCATGGCATCCATTCACCCATGGTATTAATCCATGGTATTATGACATCCACCCATAGTATTCATTCACCCATGGAATTGACTCGTGGTATTGTGACATCCACCCATGGTATTCATTCGCCCATGGAATTGACGCGTGGTATTGTAACTGAAAAAGACTATAAGTAAGAAGTCGCATTTTGTAAAAGGACAGATTGTCCGTCATAATGTAGCCTTTATAGTTATTATCGTTTTTTATAAAAAATTCCTTTGTGGTTTTATTTACTGCGTGTTCTGTCATTTTCTTTCTAACATTGCAATTCTTTAGATCTTGGGGGCCTCCCCCACAAGATCCATTTCAATCTTTTAGATCTTGGGGGCCTCCTCCCAAGATCTGGATCAATGGTATTAGAGCAGGGTATGATTCCATGGGAATGAGGTTTTGATGCATATTTCAATTTCAAATTTTGCACCAATATTCAACACACTTTAGGCATGTGCTATGTCCTCAGAGCATTTTCTTGGGCCAAGCGCGAAGAATTTCTCTTTTTTTCATTTTTTTTTGGAGGAATGTTTTTGGGCGGGAGTTTGCAGATTAGATATAAAATTTTTGGTGCAAAATTTACAAAACAAAATAACAGATCCGGATTCCTTCCGAAAAAATACTTAAATTCAAAAAATAAATTAGCCAAATCAAAGTCCGGATGAGGGTGATATCACTGATTTAAAATCAGCTATGTTGCAGAAATGTTTCTGATGGCAATTCGTGGATGGCGACTGTCCTATCTTTGTTTTGCAATTTTGGTGTAGAATTTCAGAAATTTGATTCTAGATCTGATATCCTCTCGAAAAATGGCTCCATTTCAAAAAAACAATGGGTCGAATCGGAGTTCGGACGTGGGAGATATCGCTGATTTAAAATCAGCTATTTTTTCAGAATTTTTGTGATGACGGAAAAGTTGCAGTGCGAATATGAGATTCCAGATTTTCCAAATAAGGATTTCCAACACAGGGGAAGATGGAAAATGGTCCTTCTATTTCTAAAAATAGGTTATAATAAATATTCTAAGTTATATTGACTGAGTTATGTCCATTTTAATTTTGGAGCAGCGTTCGGAATGGGTTCCCTTTGGAGACGTGCCCTCCCACACCGCTTTAGTAGGCACCTTCTTCACTTTCATCAGTTTCAGTATAGCAACATTTGGCTTTGGTTCTTTGGAGATTTTCCCTCCCACCCCAGGGTATGTAGGCACTTGCTAGTTCATCAACAACCAACATCACAGTTATGGGTCAACCGCACAAAATCCTTGTGATCGAAGTCCATTTGCTAGGCCGCACACTGTTAGCATCATAGTTTGTCACAAGCATTATATGATATCTCTATCCTTGGATCTTCGTTTTTCATGGTTATGGGTAATCCACAAACCCACACTTCATCAAAGTCCATTTTCTAGGTCGCACACTGTCAGTATCACAATTGGTCACAAGCATTACAGGGTATCTCTACCCTCAGACCTTCGTTCATCATGGTTATGGATCATACACAAACCCACACTTCATTGAAGTCCATTTGCTAGGCCACACACTATCAGTATAACAGTTGGTCACAAGCATTCCAGGGTATCTATCCTCAGATCTTCGTTCATCATGGTTATGGGTTAACCACATAAAGCCATTTTCTTTAGTGGCTCTTCATATTCAACAAAGGCTTCGTAGGAGGGAACTTCACGCAATGGGGACCATTGCTTCTTAAGGAGGGCTGAATGATATGAATAGAAAATGGCATCAACCCATGGTATTCATCCACCCATGTAATTTACCCATGGTATTGTAAGTGACATCCGCCCACGGTATTCATTCACCCATGGTATTTGCGCATGGTATTGTGACATCCACCCATGGAATTGACCCGTGGTATTGTAAATGAAAAAGACTATAAGTAACAAGTCGCATTTTTTAAAAGGACAGATTGTCCACCACAATGTAGCGTTTATAGTTATTATCAGTTTTAATAAAAAGTTTCTCTGTGGTTTTATTTATTGTGTTTTCTGTCATTTTCTTTCTAGCATTGCAATTCTTCAGATCTTGGGGGCCTCCTCCTAAGACCCGGATCATGTGATCCATTCAATATCACATAATCCCAAGTGTTAATTATATAATTACAATGAATCCAACGCATACATCGATATTTTACCCATCATAAAATTAATAATGAAAAGAACGAATGTTGATGGAGTTAAGTCACCTCAAGTCATAATAACGACCACCACAATCATAGTTATCAAAATAAATAACACAAGGTGATATAAGTTTTAAGGCCAAACCTTTTAATAAACTATGGAGTATAAACAAAATAGAATATAATTACATGTTATAACAAGGTCCCAAAATAATTGAATGATTAATAATCCAAACCATAAGGTATATAAAACACCATGTCATAAGCTCATTTCCAATCCATAACTTGGGTATAGGAACTATGCGAGAATACAACTCACAACACGAGGTTTATATCCATAACTAGTCCAAGAGAACCATAATGCCATCAAGTTTTATCATAATAATAAAAAAGAATATGATGTAAGAAAATGTATGAAAATAATATTGGATTGTCAGAAAAACAAAGTTATATACCAACCAATTGTAGTTAGGATTTGGAATCTACTCTTAAATTCTTTTGAGATCATCCTCAAATTATGTATCAACCAAAAAATCCATGTCAACGTCTGAAAGAAATCAACACACTTATCACACAAGAAAAAAACTCTCCTTATAAAACTTAATCATAGTTCCAGGTTACAGAGGCAAAGTAACAAAACCCAAAATTATCTAAAACATTAGAAGAGGGGCTCATTTCATTTGAAAAATGTAAGGGGAGTCTGTTTGGTTGCCAACAATTGGTGACTCACTACACAAACCAATTTTATCTAATTAGAAACCTTTAAAATACCAAGGAAAAAAAAGGATAAGATGTTAGATAAACTAGATGCCAAACAAAATGAAAATTGGTTTCTCTAATTCAACTTAGAACTGGTCAAATTTACTATTGATAAATACTTGTGTATAATTTTCATTAACATACAAAAAATTAAATAGGAACCACTTATTTATGGGTATTGAGGGAATTTATAAGAAAAACATTAAGAATAGGTAACAATTAATCGAGTAAGCAGTGTAAACATGACTTCAATACCACATGCATTTCCCTTGCTACCAATTAGGTGTCCATAGTCTTGACAAGGATACCTTTTAACTTGAATTCATATCTTTGTATCCCGCTGTTAGGATGATAACTCATAGATTTGATTAATTTATTTTGGTTATTGTGAGATAAGTTGAATACCAATGTCCTAGTTTGGTGGCTAGATGGTGACACTACCATGCATAGAGGATTGGGAAGTGAATAAGTCGGCTCGTGATTAGCCCTCTTGCCTTACAATCTTATGGCTGAAATCCATCACCCATGACCATTGTGTTGGAAAAAGTAACTATGTTCGGTCTTCAATAATGTACTTGAGTCATTATGTGATAAAAAATGGCAATGTTTGTATTAAAATAAAACCCACTAGTTAGCTCTATGAAAGAGAGTCTGAACCAGGAGAGTCCGGTTCTACAGAATGCTCTACATTGTTCATCAACATTACACATTAAATAGAATACATGGTTTTAGGGAAGTTAGAACCGCATCCTAAGAAATAGAAACTAATTCTTATCCTGAGGCTACGTGAACCAACTCTACCTATTCTAGGATATTCTCCATTATCCAATGTTTATATTAAAATAAAACCCACTGGTTAGCTCTACGAAAGAGAGTTTGAACCAGGAGAGTCTAGCTTTGCAGAACACTCTACATTGTTCATCAACATTACACATTAAATAGAATACATGGTTTTAGGGAAGTTAGAAAAACATCCTAAGAAATAGAAACTAATTCCTATCCTGAGGCTACGTGAACCAACTCTACCTATTCTAGGATATTCTCCATTATCTTCAACACTCCCCCTTAATGGAGAATGGGTTCACATATATGCCTAATATCTCCCTAAACATTTGAAATTACTTTTACAAGGGGCTTAGTGAAAATGTCCGCAACATTATCACATGTATTACAATATTCCAGATGAATTTCTTTAGATTACACTTTTTCCCTGACAAAATGGAATTGAGTATCAATATGTTTAGTGTTTTTTTGAAACACCAGATTGTTGGCTAGCTTGATTTAACTTTGATTGTCGCATTTGATTGCTATTGCGACTGTCTGTTCTTCCCCAACATCCTGGAGAAGTCTCCGCAACCAAACCATCTCGCACGTTGCTGCACACATGGCTTCATACTCTGCTTCTGCTGAGGACAAGGATATTGTGTTCTACTTCTTGTTGCTCCAAGTGATCACCCCGGATCCAAGACTGAATGCATAACCTGTTATAGATCTGTGATCATCTACATTTCCTGCCCAATCTGAATCTGCAAATCCTGCCAATCTAACATCAAAAGAGTCAGTGTAAATAATTCCATAATCTACAATACCTTGTAGATACCTCGAAACATTCTTCGTTTCATTCCAATGGCTTTCAAGTAGCTTAGACATGAATTGGCTTAACACACTGACTGCATAAGCCAAATCAGGCCTAATGGTGGTTAGGTAGATCAGACTCCCAACCAGCTATCTGTAAAGTGTTGCATCCGCCACTTTTGAGCCATCCTCACACTGCAATTTGATATTCTGCTGCAATGGTACCAGTGCTGACTAATCTTTTCTAACAGGCCTTTAACATACTTTGCTTGAGATAGAAATGTTTGACCTGAATCTCTCCAGATCTCGAGACCTAAACAGTATCTGAGTTCACCAAGATGCTTCATCTCAAACATCTGTGACATCTGTTGCTTGATTTCATCAATAAGATATGTAGCATCACCTGTAATTATCAAATCATATACATATAATGAAATCAACACTACACACCCTTGTTCATCTTTCATGGTGTAAAGGTTAGGGTCATTCTTACTTCTTATGTAGCTAGCTTGTAGAAAAAATGAATCGTTTTTCTCATACCATGACCTGGGAGCTTGTTTTAGTCCATAGAATGCTTTCTTCAACCTACAGACTAAATGTTTTCCCTTTTGGACAAACCCTTTCGGTTGCTCTAAATAAACCTCTTCTTTTAGTTCTCCATTCAGAAATGTAGACTTTACATCTAGTTGGTGCATCATCCAATGTTTCTTGGTAGCTAAAGCAATTAACATTCTGATGGTATTCAATTTAGCTACAGGGGTGAAGGTTTCTTCATAATCTATCCCTTCTTTTTGTGTGTACCCCTTTGCAACCAACCTAGCTTTCAGTTTTTCTATATTTCCATCTGCATTGATTTTCGGTTTATATAACCATTTGCGACCTATAACCTATTTTCCTGTAGGTTGTTCTACCAATTCCCAAGTGTTTCCCTATATCTTGCAGGCATTTGAGCTTTCCTACCTGATCTCCCGAGTGGTGGGGTGGTGGTTTCAAACCTTATTTCTTCCTACTGCTGCGGTTATTGCTGTTGCTGTTGTTGTTGTTGTTGTTGCTGTTGTTGTTGTTCATCCTCTGCCTTTGTTTGCTGTTGACCTTGATTGTTCTCTGTTTCTTCTTCCTCAAAGTACGGAATGTCCCATCTGTCATAGTGCTCATCAGTTTCTTCATTATCCTGCTCATGGAATTTAACATCTCTACTAACAAAGATCTTGTGAGTAGAGGGATTAAATAATTTGTATGCTTTATATGAAAAACAATACCCTATAAAAGTGCATCTGATGGTTTTTGAGTCTAATTTATTTCTATCTTCCTTGGGTATGTGGGCAAATGCTTTACATCCAAATATTCTTAAGTGTTTTATTGTAGGCTTATATCCATATAAAGCTTCAAAAGGATTTTTAAACTCAATACTTCTTGTATAACTCCTATTTTTTAAATAAACCATAGTATTCACTGCTTCAGCCCAAAAAACATTTGAAAAATTCTTAACTTTCAGCATACTTCTCGCACATTCCACCAGAGTTCTTTTCTTCCTTTCTGTTACTCCATTTTGCTGTGGAGTATGGGGTAATGTAAACTGCTGCAAAATTCCATGATATTTACAATATCTGATCAACTCATCTCTCCTATATTCTCCCCCTTGATCAGAACAGAGATTTTTTTTATCTATTTCCCTATTTGTCTTTCAATCATATTTTTAAACTGCCTAAAGTATTCGAATGTATGAATCTTCTTACTTAAGAAATACACCCAAGAAAACTTCGTACAATCATCAATAAACTGTAGGAAATACACTGCACTTCTAATGATTTTGTCTGCATGGGACCACAAAGGTCTGTGTGCACTAACTCCAGTATATCCCTCTGTTTCTTTTCTACACTAATAGGAAATTATTCTCTATGCATTTTTCCTAAAGAACAGGCATCACAATCATTATGTACTTGCTTTAGCATAGGAAGATCTCTTACCATTTCTTTCTTCTGTAGTAACAGAAAATCATTGTAATTGATGTTGGTGAATCTCTGGTACCAAAGCTCTTTTGTAGTCAAGCTCGCTGCTGCCAATGCTCGAACTGATGTAGGTCTCACATCCAAATTGTACAGTCCTCCTGTTGGGATTCCTGTAGCAATTGTCTTCATTTCATCTAGCAGATCCCGAATGTAACAGTTAGATTTTAAAAATTCAACTTTCAAATCTTGATCTGTAATCATTGATACAGAAATCAAGTTCTTTGTTATGCCAGGCACATACATTACATTGTAAATTTGTTTAATATTACCATAAGTTAGAATGACAGAAACTTTCCCACATCCTTTGATTTGATGACTTCTATCATCTCCTAGGTAAATTTGTGCACCTTCGTTGATATCTTTAAAATCCTCCAGCCATTTCTTATTCCTTGTCATGTGTGTTGACGCTCCTGAATCTACATACCAGATGTTTGAATCAACATTTTCATCACGATCTGCCATGAACAACCTGAAATGCTGCACTTGATCACCATTCGCGAGATGACTTGCATGTCTCTTTGGCTTCTTATGTTCTTCATGATACTTCTTTTTCCTACACTCCCTGGCAATATGACCCAATTTTCCGCAATAAAAACATCTAGTTTCAGAGTAGTTTTTATTTGGGTGCATACCTTGGGTCAGATTTGGCCGTTTATGTGAACTTGCTCTGTTTTGTTGTTGTGGACCTCCTTTCCCTTTGTAGAAGTTCTTCCTCTCCACCAATGCAAGATCGGCACTCTAGGGCTTCAGAGTCGATCTCTTTTCTTCTTCCTACATCAGTATACCTGTCAGCTCTTCAAAATGTGGGATCTTTTCTCTGGCATTAATCCCAGTGATTAAAATCTGAAAATAATTAGTGACACCATTCATTGTAATGATTACAAGATATGTATCGTCCATTGTATGACCAATATCTGATAATTTAGTTTTCAGATCCTTGATATTTGCAACAAATGAAGTAATTGTTTCATTCTCCTCCATCTTCATGGATAGGATCTTACTCTTGAGGAATAAAAGACGATTTGAATTTATGATCTTGTACAGTTCATTTAGAATTCCCCTGATCTCATTAGCTGACTTACCTTCTCTGATGTGTGGTATAATGCAGTCTTTCACTGACATCTTTAACATTGTCCATGCTTTTCTGTCTCGTTTCTCCCAATCTGGGACTGTTGCTGATCTAGCCACGGGACTCGGCTCATTCCCATTCACAATCATCCAAGCACTCTGCGCTTCTAGCAGAGTATGCATCTTAAACATCCAATTTTCATGATTGTAATGATTAAGCTTGTTATGCTCATTCATGCATGCTTCAAAAATATTTTTATTCATCTTGGCAATTTAGAAAAAAAAATTCGACAGGTAAAAGATGTTAAATTTACCCCAGATATGTGACAGAGACAGATCACTGTTATTTGATCTTGCAACACATGCGCAGATCACCGTGGCTTTCTTCTCAGCCTCCAAAAAACATCATGTTGTCAGCTATAGCCTTGTTCTTGGCTTCCCCACTCAGCTTCTTTGACAGCTACAACCTTGTTCTTGGCTCCCTTTGCAATTTCTTTTATTTACACGATTGTCACAGATATACGCCCAATATCCGAGATGGTTGCAGAAATACACCAATTTTCTGAGACTAGTCGTAGATATATGCCCAATATCCGAGATGGTCGTAGAAATACACCAATTTTCTGAGTTCATCATAGCTGTAGAATAGAAAACTGCGACAATCGAAAAATAAAAATTTTGAGAAGTGTAATAGTGATATCGTTGTGGCTATCCACTCAAAACCTGCAACGATTTCAGTTCAAAGAACCACCCACCAGCCAGTGTACAGGTTCCTCAGCTCTGATGCTCTGATACCATGATAAAAAATGGCAATGCTTGTATTAAAATAAAACCCACTGGTCAACTCTACGAAAGAGAGTGACTAGGAGAGTTTGGCTCTGCCGAATGCTCTACATTGTTCATCAACATTACAAATTAAATAAAATACATGGTTTTAGGGAAGTTAGAACATCATCCTAAGAAATAGAAACTAATTCCTATCGTGAGGCTATGTGAACCAACTCTACCTATTCTAGGATATTCTCCATTATCTTCAACATTATGTAATGTACTTGTCAAAAGAATAAATAAAAGATTTATTATTATTATTATTATAACTTATTAAATAATGGGTTTCATGCTTGGGTCACCATGTTTTAGGTCAAAGTCTCCATTGAGGACTTCTAGGATTTTTTCTGGGTCTATAGAATTGTTGTACATTTAAAGTGACTCTTCTTGGGCTTTTGAATCATGTAAAAAGGTTTAGTATTGAGTCAAATATGAATTATGCAACCTCCACACCATGTTGGCATAAGAGAAGATCAAGTCGGCCTAAAGACCCATTTGACCCCAATAGAAACCTATAAAAGGAAGGACTACAAATTCTTTTGGAGCATCATTTCTCATCTTCTCATCTACTGGGCAAAAGTGCAAAGTGGATAGATGGGAAAGTATGTTTCCAGGAAGACAAAGTGAAAATGAGTTTGGGGGAGTCTAAGGAGAACATAAAAAATTGAAATTTTGGTGGTGGTATCACCCTGTTTGGTACTCTGTATTGGAGAAGGAAGTCTTCCAAGTTGGATTGTTGTTGGCTGCTGCATAGTCAAAGTTGTTGGGAAGATGTCAATCTTCTGGAGGCTGACTTGTTATGGAGGGAAGTTCTGGTCAAGGTCTAGGGTGAAGAGTCTCAAAGAATACTATTGAAAGGAAGAATTACTTTGACTGGGTTTTCCCCTTAAGGGGGGTTTTTCCTTGGCATGTACCTACATTTTGTGTTCATTGTTTTTTTGTGTTATTGGTAATTGCTTGATGAACTAAGTAAAGAAGATATAAAGAATTGCAATAATAAGAAACATCATTAGAAGTTATCAAGATCGAGAAAATATTTACTGCCCTTTTGATTTTCCAACATGGTATTAGATCTTTGGTGAAGAAAGAAGAAAAGGTAGATCCATTCATAGGCACTAACTCAGGCAATGAGTTTGTCATATTTGAGGAGGATGTCTAACTCTATCAAAGGTGAGAAAAATATTAAAGGACCATCTAACCTCAGATCTTGGAAGAAAAGGATTGACCTATTCCTCAAGAAGAACAAGGTGCTAGACTTGGTTGAAGGAAATGTAAAGAATCCTATAGAAGAAGCCAGTGATGCCGACAAAGTGAAATTCAGGGATATAGAGTTTGTTTGGATATTCTGACACATAGGAAATTATTAAGTATAACTTGGTCTTTTTGGTTTGTGTTATATTCTTTCCATGACTAGCCCACGTAGTTAACCAGGGGGTTAGAAGGGGGGTGGAGCCCCCCCTTGATTGTGCTGATTGCATAGTGGGGTGGGGGTCACAGGGGGTTTGAGGGGTGCAAGTAAACCCACTCTATGGGGTCGGGGGCAACACCCTAGAAAATTTTGTTTTTGGACACTATATTAGGTTGGGCGGACCTACCTATGGTTTTGTGCATGATTTTTCGCACCTGGTTTTGGACGTGATGGTTTTCGGTCCATGGTTTTGGACACGATAGTTTTCAGTCCATGGTATTGGATGCTTCGGGATGTATAAATATGTATTGTAACATTGAAAGGAACATAATGAAAAATCAAGTCGTTAGTCCCAATTTTGGGATACAGGGGAAAATATCTGTGTATATGAGTTTTATGTGTTCTGCTCTTGCATTATTTATTTTCTGTGTTTTAGAATTTGTATGCAAGTAATTTCTATACGGGGTTAAAATCTACTTTTGGTATTAGAGCTGTTTTGGCTTCAAGAGACACCTTTGTTGCTGAGGGGTTTTGCTCGGGCTTGTGGTAGACCCCGTTCGGTGGGAGATCTGTGGGATCGATTCTAGTGGTGAAAGAAGATGCCGAGTAGTGGAAAGATAGAGATCGAGAAATTTAATGGTCAGAGTTTTGAGTTGTGGAAAATCAAGATGGAGGATATTTTGGTGGATAAAGATCAGTGGATTGCGGTAGATACGGGGACTAAACCAACGGGAGTTTCTGATGAAGAATGGAAGAAGTTGGATCGGAAGGCAAAGAGCACAATACGATTGTGTGTCTCAAATTCAGTATTGCTGAATGTATCAGGGGAAGCTACAGTGAAGGCTTTGAGGGAAAAGTTAGGGACTTTATACCAATCTAAGTCTCTGGTGAATAAACAGTTCCTACGGAAAAAGATGTATAACCTGAGGATGAAAGATGGAGACTCTGTGATAGAGCATCTGAATGCATTTAATACTATGGTAAGTCAATTATCCTATATTGATATAAAAATTTCAGATGAAGATAAGTGCATTAGTTTGTTGTGTTCTCTACCAGATTTGTGGGATAGTCTGGTTATTGCAATAGGTAGCAATGCTACTACCTTGCAGTTTGATGAAATAGTCTCATCCTTGCTGACGAAGGAGATGAGACAGAAAAATATGGAGAGTTAGAATGGTGATGCCTTGTCTGTATGAGGATGGTCCCAAAACAGAAACAAAAATAAGTCATCGAGTGGGAGATCTAAATCTAGAGGGATATCTAAATCTCCATGAAAACCTATAAAGGTGGTGTGCTGGAAATGCGGAAAGGAAGGGCACTACAAAAGGGACTGTAAATCTAAAGGTCTTCACAAAGGAAAGGGATCTCATGATGCTCCTTCTGTAGAGGAGAAAACCACCTCAGATGAAGGTGGGGATGTGTACTTGGCTTCTTCAAGTACACATGTAGATCATGGGGCATGGTTGATTGACTCAGGTGCATCCTTTAACTTCACTCCCTAGAGAGAGTGGTTCTACGAGTATGAGAAATATGATGGTGGTGATATCTTCTTAGGGGATGATAGGAAGGCTAGAATCATTAGTCGCAGAAAAGTAAAGTTGAATTTGCAAGGTGGAAGGGTTAGAACACTTCCAGATGTTCTACATATTCCTGCATTGGCCAGAAATATGATTTCTGTAAGCAAGTTGGATGATGTAGGTGTAAAAACAGTGTTCAAGAAGGATACCTACAAGATGGGTCGGGGAGCACTGGTATTGATGCGGGGAGTTCAAATTGGAACTCTGTACAAGCTACAAGGTAGCACTGTTTTTGATGGGTGAAACAGTTCTGTGGTTCCTGAAAGTGGAGAAAAAAATCTAGTGGTCTCTGGAGAGAAGACCATGTTGTGGCATCAAAGGCTTGGACATATTGGAGAGAAGGGCCTTTGAATACTTCATGGTAAAGGTATGGTAGAAGGTATGAGATATAGCTCTCTGGATTTTTATTTCTATGAAAATTGTGTATATGGGAAGCAGAATCGGGTGAGTTTCCCCTCTGGTGGTAAGAGGGAAAACATATATTAGAGCTTGTGCACAATGATATGCTTGGACCTGTGAAGGTTCCATCACTGGGTAAGTCTGTGTACTATGTATCATTTATAGATGACTTCTCAAGGAATACATGGATATATTTTCTTAAGAAGAAACCTCAAGTCTTTGATAGGTTTAGAGAATTTAAGGCTCTGGTAGAAAACCAGGGAGAGAAGAAGATAAAGGTGTTGAGGACAGATAATGGTGGAGATTTTTGCAGTAAGGAATTTGAAGAATTCTGTAAGAAGTGTGGTATAGAACAACAGAAGACTACTCCATATACACCTCAGCAAAATGGAGTTGCAGAAAGAATGAACAAGACATTGATGGAAAGGGCAAGAAGTATGCTCAATGGTTCTAGGTTAGGACATGAATTTTGGGCAGAGGTGGTGGAGAGAGCATGTTACCTGGTCGATAGGTCACCTTCATCAGTGTTGGAGGATAAGACTCCACAAGAGGTATGGACTGGTAAGAAACCCTCTCTTTCACATCTGAGGG
>APFE030846182.1:0-13244 GCA_000404065.3 Pinus taeda
TATTTTCTTACGTATTCATGTATGCACTATTTTGTATAAGTATGTATGAATCTTACTGAAATGTGTTGACTGATTTAACCATCACTTTGGATTGTTAGCTAACTTGCTTTCTAGTTTGTAATGCATCTTTGCTTGTGTGTTCCCTTCCAAACCATGTGCTACCATAGGTTTCCAAGGGGCGCACTCACCCAACTCTCCATGTGTTAGAACCATTCATGCACCTTCTTTGTCTTACTACCTATGTGTGAAATCGTGGTCAAGGCATTACCTTATGACCCACTGCTGGAACTCCTACACCAAACGGTTTGAGGTCTAATTGGGACTTCTTACCAGCGATATCCCCTGACATGTTGGCGGGTCCAGCACCATCAACATTTATAGTGCTAGGAGGGCCAGATGACAAGTTGTGTCCTCTCATGCTGTTTTTAACCTTTGCATATCTATCATGGAGTCTTGCACTCTCCTTCCTCCACAATGTTTTTCACATGTCGAATATGTTACCATCACGAGGGAGTTTTTCGATCTCTTGTCCACATACACATATGATGGTGAAGGCGAAGTGGCATGGCCTGAGTTCTTACATGACTTTCTTTCCATGCTTCATGAGGAAGATGGATGTTCTAACAAACATGACAGTTTTATGCTTGCATACACACTTCGTGAATCTCCACATCGATAGTTGTGAAGCCTACCAGCTGACAGCGTGCACTCACTTGAGCACTTATGTGATCGCATTGAAGACACTTTCTATCATTTTGATCGAGACCATCTTGACCAAAAATTATTACAACAATGGAAGGCTCTGCATGAATCGCTTATGGATTTTTGGCAACACTTCCGTGATTTGTAGTTTCAAGCTCCGAAGTGCCAGATGAAAATTTTCTATCTTTGGGACCAATTCAAGTATTGCGTTAAGAAATTTGTTCGTCCCAAGAAGGAGTTTGAAATCAAGCCTCGCTCAATATTCTTCAGTGATGGATATGCACAATCACAGACAGATAGGGTCACTATCACAAGTGGCTGTCCGTCGTCCCCTCATCAAACAGCTCAACCACTGCAGAGTGATGCAAGAGATCATGCTCGCACATCTGTTCAATTGTCACATTCTCCCAACATCACTTCGCTTAATTTTTGCGTAGATTTGGTTGTGATTCCATCGATTTGTCATATGCGTTTTGTACCACAACCTATGACTTCGTACTCGGCTAATCCTCTGGATGATACTGTGTTGTGTTCTTCCATTCCGAACTCTACACTTGTTGTGAACGAGGAACAAGAAACTGACGGAGTTGGTGTTGCACAACCAGCATGCGCTATCATTCATGGAAAGTATGAATGGGAACTTGAGCATCAACACTCAACAAAGGATGACTCCCTATTGTCCGAGCCTCCTCCGTTATTTCTTGATATTTTTAGTGAACCTTCCATCCATGATTTCACATGTGTATCTTCATCCACAGATGCACCCATTGTTGACCACTCGCAGGACACACTAGATGTCAGTCCATCATCCAACAATGGAGAGGATAAGTCATTCTTTGAAAATCCACTTGATCTTTCATTTGCCTTTACCGGAAACGCAGAGGATGGATTTGTCCACTTCTCATCTACCCCTCTGTTTGATTCATCAGATCATGAGGATGTCGATGAAATCATCGATTTTTCTGATCGTGGTTATCGTGATCCATTTACTCCCATATCCGATCACGATCGTGATTCTATCGCAATTGATTTTTCGAAGCCACCAGTTTATGATGATCTATCTGACGATGAAGTTGAAACACCCCAAACTGTCGAGGCACTTTAGCCCGAGCTAACGGTTATGTCAAGCCCTCACTATCCTGAGGTCGGTTTCACTTCCGATCAGGAAATTGTTCAATCACCTGAGGCTCCTCATTGCTCATCTGTATGCATTTAAGATCAAACTCACACACAGATCATGCTTCCTCCACTCGAACTGCATGATCCTATTTCTCATGCATTAGAGGAATCTTACATTGCAAGCACGCATGCACGACGCAAGTTGTCTTTGTTTCTTTTCTTTTTATTGCATGTCATAGTCAAGAATGTGTGTATGCTTCAGAGTTGCACACAGTGTCGCACAACACCATGATAATTCAATGGATTGCTTGTCATGTACTTGCACTCACTTATGCCTGTGGGCACTTGTAAACATGAAGTGTGTTTGTCTTCATTGTTATATCTTTCTTTCTTGTTGGTCCGCACAACCAGGTTGCTCGCAAACCAAGCCTTCACCAACATGGGTCAACCAATGCACTGGTGGCTACATTGGAAATATCACTTCGCGTGATCAGGCCCATGCACCATTAGCTTAGGAGTAGGAGTAGTGTTTGCTTTCAGTTGGTTTACTTGCATGCTTCTTTGCTTACTTGTTTTGTTTTTTTGTTTGTTTGCTTGCTTGTTTGATTACTCACTTTGCTTTCACTTTTGCTTCTGATTCTACTTTTCTTTGTTGTTTGTTTTCTTGTTTTGTTCATAGGTTAGTTTCACATGAAACCATGTATGACTCTTGAAACAAGCTAGGTAAAATACAAGAGGCCTTGTACAACTATCACTACTTGGTTATTTGTGATAAAAATCTCTATATGAAGAACTTGTTAGTTTTAATCCATGATATGTCGATGGAAAATATGTATTGTTCAAAGTGAACCTTGGGGAAAACACAATGCTTGCACACTAACTAGTGTCACCTACTCTAGTCGGTTGTTTTGGGTTAACCCTTGTCAGCTCAGTTAAGTAGAGTAAGGTGAGGGGGAAAACCTTAACAGGCACGTTAGAGGTACAATAAACTACTTTTCTACAATAACAACCTTTTCTACTCTCAATAAGTCAGGATCCCTTCTGCCTCTCAAATGAATAAGTGTTATGCAGAGTTGTGAAAATGAAAAAATGAAAGAACAAAAAGTTAAAAGTGAAAAATTTTAAAAATGAAAAATGAATAAGGCGAAAGAAGAGAAATGCTTCCTGCACAAAGATGTGATGCAAGTAACTCCGTCGGGGTATTGACCAGGCTCGCTAGTAGCAGAGCCATGCTTGTGTTCCTATGTGACTCTGCGAGGGTACTGTCTAGGTCTACTGGCAACAGAGTAACACCAGAGATGAAACTAAAAATCTAATGACTATACTGCTAGTGCACCAACATACACCTCAGCCCCAATCGAGCTAGTGTGAAACCAAGATGAACTAAGAACTGAAAAATACTTCCAAAGGTGTTAGACTTGCTTTTCAGGAACAAGGTCCATTCAGAGAGCTGGAGTTCTACCAATGTGTCACCAAGTGTTGTAGCAGCTACAACCACCCTCCAAAATTTTTCCTTAACTTCGTTTTGGAGGCTTCCTACAAACATTTCACAACAACATGTCTTGCTTTGTTAAGTACACAAGCTTGAGTAATTTTCTTGCAGAATGATAGCCTGTCCATAAGAGCTTGTTGCATTCCCCTCACAGGTTGTTCTTCCGGATTTGGTCCAACTGTAGGTTGAGTATCTCCCTCAAGAAATTACACAATTCTAGAGGGCAACCAGCCTTCCCTCCAGAAATTGCGCAATTTTGTCTGGCAGACTGTTGGGCTCCAGAATTGCGCAAATCTACCGTTCAAGCTTCACTAAGAAAATTGTGTAATTCTTCCCAGCAGGGTTGCTCAGCCTAAGAATTTCACAATCCTAGGAAGCAGGCAGTACACAGACGCTCTGCCCAGAAATTGTGCAATTATCTTAGGTAGGTAGCCCAACTCCCTCCCAGAAATTTGCATTTTCTCCTAGCAGTTGATCAGGCTCTTGCATGTGCAGTTGAGTTGACCGGTTCCCTCCAGGACCGAGAAAAAATGATTTTCATGCATGGGCTACTCTTCCCAAGGCTACATGCAAAGGCATCCCTTGATTCTCGGATCTATTTTTGGCAGTTGGAGGTTACATGCAAGGATCGTCTCATTCCTCACATCAAACTTACAGCTCTGGCATCCCACATTGCATCTAGGATTCGTTGGCACATTTAGCTTAGTTGTCTTGGGGTAAGTTCGTTGTTCATGACTTGTATTGCATTTCTGTCGCTTTTTGTGTTTCGTTTTGTGTGAGTGTTGTCTACTCGGTTTTAGTGAGTGATTTTTGTCATTTACATGCATTTAGCTTGTACTAACATCGTTTCAGTTTTCGTTTGCATCTCACTGTTGTCGTATGCATGGAACTGTTTTTGCATGGATGATTGTCGTTGCAGAGACTCGCTTCACACACTTGCATGCTTTCCCGTTTTCTGAATGCTGCACTTGTTGTCTGCATGAATGATCATTCACTCTTGTTTGCACTCATCTCCTCATGCATTCACACCTCATATTTTCAGTAGCCCGTCGGTCGGACTGAGCTGCCTTGGCTAGAACCGTGCCTTCCCCGGCTAGCACTGCACATTTCCGTAAGCGAAGGCTCTGCATTCCCTCCAGAAATTGCGCAAATCTAGCCAGGCACTAACCTCTAGGATTGCATTGCGCAATTCTTGGAGGCAGTCTCTTGTAGGGCCCAGAAACTGCACAATGCAGTTTGATGGTTGCATGTCACTACTGACTGAAATTGCGCATTGCGAAGTTTCAATCCTCAGCAGACCAAGTTGGACTGTGCATTACACAATTCTAGCAGTCATTTAGCCTCCTGAAAACCCGAATTGTTCCTTGCGCAGTTTTGGCAGTTAGTCTCCCGACCTCCTGCCAGAAATTGCGCAACCTTCATGATCAATCACACAGTTATGTTGCAAGTCAATTCTCAAGTTCGTTTTGGTTTTTGAATGGAAGATTTCTTGCCATGAGTGTTGTCATGTATCCAAGTATCTTAGGTGTTCATCTATCTCTCAGCAGCATAGGTACAATGACTTCTAAGAGAGCAGAGTAGAAGACATCTCTCAGAGCACACTTGGGGATGTATTCGATCAAGTGTTTATGAACTTGCCTACCCACAAAGACATCAAGTTGTTCATAGATATGGACATCAAGATATGACAACAGCAACATCACAGCAAGTAGCACCATCAATAGCAGTTGAAGGCAGCGTATCAAATGCAACGAACGCAAGAGGAAGGTTGTTGACAACACAGAGGCAGAACAAAGTTGCAAGCTCAAGCAGATCCACTTGTGATGAAAGCAACTTTGGAGACTTAAGCTATGAGGTGACGACGCGACATGAAGATCACGCAAAGGCAGAGAATGGAACAAAGGAGTTTCATGTGGAACAAGAGCTGCATAGATGAGAGAATGAGTTGTAGCAGAAATAGGTACAACAAGGGGTGCAACAAGCACTCACGGATGAAGCTGCACTCGTACAAGTTATAGATCCATCCTAATAGCTCACATAGAGTAAACAAGATGAGCAATGTTGTTGATCCTATGCAAGGGAATGCAGCAACATGCATGCCATTATGTGCATGCATGCGATCCCACCCATTCGGCACACTCACCAAGGCAAAGACAAGAAGCAAGTCCAACTGGAGCTGAACATGTATCTCAACAAGTTGATGCGCAGGGCCACCAACACATGCTTGGAGAGCATCTTAGACACTATACATCAACATGTTGTTAGACCGGTCACACCAGGATGACTATGCACATGCTATTAGACGAGTTGGACAGAGGAGCCATATCAATGCACCCAGATGCAACGAAGGAAAGAGTTCACTTCAACAAGATGTCACCATTGAGAGCACGGACACCATCACGGACAACCAAGCTTAGCACTAGCTCATCACCTTCTACCATCACAAGCATGTCAAAGATTTGGTCTCGCCACAACGGTCTGAGTGTGAGTGATGTCTTGCATGGCTTGCTCAAGCCAATTTGTCTCACATGGGCATATGTGCACTTTAATGTAACATCTTGTCAAGTGGAAGTTCAAGTGTCGATAGTTGAATGTAACAGTCATAGAGTAGTTGAAGAGTCATGAAGTTAGATGAATGGTCTCAAAGGGGAATGTCAAGGGTCACCCCACCCTTTGCTATAAATAACACCTCATAACTCATTGTATAGGCTTTTGGTCACCCAAACTTCCGATAAGACTATCTTAGAGAGAGCTTGGATAGTATTGTAATGAGCCTTGGCTTCTCCACTGCGCATAGCTAGTACATCTCTTTGGAGGAGCAAGCAGTTGTGGCTGTAACGTTCGACTGTCGGAACTAGTGGTTGGACATGGATGTATTGTATGACTAGAACTTACACTTCTTAATATAACAGAGCCAACACATTTCATGCATATGTAATATTGTATTCCAACTATCTTGTTTACTCTAAATGTATATGTACCTATTTGCTTATGCATGCATGTATGGACTATTATGTATAAGTATGTATGAATCTTACTAAAATGTGTTGATTGGTTAAACCATCACTTTGGATTGTTAGTTAACTTTATTTCCATTTTGTGATGCATCTTTGCTCGTGTGTTCCCTTCCAAGCCCTGTGCTACCACAGGTTTCCAAGGGGCGCACTCACCCAACTCTCCATGTGTTAGAACTGTTCATGTACCTTCCTTGTCTTACTGCAGCTGTCACACCCTTGCTACCAACTGAGTTATCTTACTTGCCTCTATGCGAAATCACAGTCAAGTCATTACCATACAACCCACTGTTGGGAATCCTACACCAAACGGTCTGAGGTCTAATTGGGACTTATTACGGGGAGATCCCTTGACATGTTAGTGGGTCCAGCACCGTCAACAAGTGGCTCTTGTTTCTCCTCAAGACCCACCATCCTCAAAATTCCCTCTTGAAGTTTAGTCACCATAAAGTAGCAAATCCAACAATCATGGTCCCTCAAGAAATAGATATAAAGTCCTTGCCAATTTGGAAAATAGGAAATACATGCGAGTACCCATGGAGAATGCAGAAACCCCATTGATCCCTAATGAGACGATAAGAGAGTAAGCATGATTTGGCGATATGCTCCCTTTGTAAGATGCCCTAGTACCTATCAAAACCACATAAATTATAGAATTAGATGAAAAGGAGGTTTGCTTTTCTACTTCTACGACAAAAAATGCAACTAGGCCATTCCTCTCAAGATTGACTGATGAGGGATTAGATGGAGAGTGCAAGAAAGATCTATGACCCAAGAAAATGATAAAAGAGGTGGACAAAAGGACCAATCAAGATATCTTAAATGAACAAGTAGGAAAAGACAAGGAATTGGGTACACAACCAACAATTAAAAGCATGTACAATAAAGGCCCAAGAGCAACCAGAAAATAAGGAGTTTAGTCTCCTTCACAAGGAGGATTAACAAAAACTTCAAGTAAATGATGAAACTAGTCTCCTAAAATTGTGATTAGGATTTGAAGGAAAGTAACAACAGTTCAAAACCTTATTTTTGGCATTATTTTCTAGTGTGTTGGCCTTGATGTTAACTTGGATGTCTTGTCTCTCTTGTCATCATGTTCTTGTCACTATTATGGATATGCTAGGATGATGATTGTGGTTGTATAAGGTCTATAGGGCCTGAATGTGGTGAATTCTACTAATTAACATGGTGACAAGTTGGAGAAGGTCTATTGAGGTTTGTGAGGTGTTATTCAAGCCTTATCAAAGCTTGACGGGATCCACAGGTGTTGGAGAAGGCATGATAGAAGTTGGATAAAGTTTGAGTGAAGTTTGATTGTGTTTTCACAGCTTTTAGAGCATGGAGATAGAGTAACGTAGGTTACCATTGCTGAAGGGGCATTACCACCTAGGGTAACATAGGTGTTATGTTCAAGACATGTGTTATAAGACACTTCCTAAAGGGTAGAGGTGCGTTATTGTCTGTAAGCATAGAAAAGAAAAGAAATTAGGGATAAACAATGGTTTTTGTCCAATGTAGTCTTGCAAAAGGTCCAACAATGCCTATTTGATTCCGTCAAAGGTTTCCCATCAACAAATCCAAGGGATTTGCTTGTGGTATTAGCAAGGGATAGAGATTATAAAAGGAGAAGAAGATTGAGTTGCTAGTGTGTGCATTCTTTGAGTTTCTTGTGATTTGTCTCGTACACGTGTGTATCAGGGTGCAAGGATGAGGTATAACATTGAGAGATATAAGGGTAAATATATCTATTCACTCTAATTTGTTTGTTGCAAATGTAATAGAGGGAAAATAGAATATATCTATAATGTGTTATGTCTAGTATTTGATGCAGGAAGAAATGAATGAGATCTTGTTATGAACAATGTGCATATGTTTCTAAATATTTTCACATCACTTGTTTAGATCTGGCCTATATGTATAGGTATCTTATTCATAGCCATTAATTGCAGTGATCATTGTTAAACATAGATCAATGACATGTTTTGACAGTCTATATATATATATATCATTGTGTTACTTTATACATAAATTATGCAGTGTATATTGTAGGGTTATGAGACAAATTTGCAATGATTATTGGAAGGGTTTTGTAGAGACAAAGAGGACCTTTGGATGCCATTGTATAGAGAGGTTTTGATATGTAGAACAATGAAGTTTTAGTTGACTTGTTTGTAAAGATCTGATTGAACGAAACAAAGGTTGTAGTATCTCACGTGTTTGTGTTGCAGACAAGGTTTTCCAAAAAATATCTGTGTGTATGTAGAGATTACTTTAATGTTTGCAGGGATTAGTGTGTGGTTTGAATGGCTTGTCCTTTTATTCCTTGATATGCGGAGAGGTTGAAGGTTGAGTTGTGTATGCATAAGTCACTATGTTTCCTTGATAGTGTATGCAAAGTTTATTGTTTATTTGAAAGTGTGTATGTAGAGAGGTTGAAGGTCGAGATGTGTATGCATTATTCACTATGTTGCCTTGATAGTGTATGTAGAATTTATTATTGATTTAACAGTGTGTATGTAGAGATAAGGATAAGCTTTGAATGACAAAGATTCTTGTATGTTGCTTGTGTTCAAGTGTTTGATTTTTGTAGCTACTACTTGACTTGTCTGTAGATCTTGGTGTTAGGAGAAGCTTTTGTGACTTGTAATATATCTATCATAAGTGTTTGTAGAGATGTTCTTAACTTTGATAGTGAGATTGTCTTGGTTGGTAAATGACATTATATGATGAATCCAAAGGTTGTATGTCTTGTTGACTAGTTGTAACTTGAATGATGAATTGAGATAAGAATGTATAGAGATCACTGATAGAATATTCCTTTCAATGGTCATATCCAGTGAATAGATCAAAGGTATTTATGACAAATCATACGTGATAAACCAATTGTTGTGGTTGTAGTGACAAACCCTAAGTCTTCAGAAGTTGTATGAAGAATTGCAGGTAGAAGATAATCCATGCAGTGCTTCAAATCTTTACTCATGATATGTTGTTGTCATTGACTTGCTTATAAGTTTCACTATTAGTTTTTTTTAAAGCTTCTTGATGTATCTTTTCATATTCAGAACTTTGATTTGAATGTAATAATTTATGAGTTACAGTGATGGTATATGTTAATGAGTTTGTTGGTACATGTTCAATTGATTCAGTTTGAGAATAGCATCTTGTTCTTACAACAAAGAAGTGTTTGTCCTTTATGAAAGTTGGTTTGATGAGCATTTGTGTTTGAACAAATTTTGAGTGCAAAGAATCCTTGGGTGTATTGTAGGTCTAGTTTGAAACATTTTGAAAAGTGGCCTACCAAATCAATTGTTGTTAAAGGTGTTAAAGGTGGTCCCAGTTTGAAATATTGTGAAACGTGGATCACAAGAAGTTAGAGGGAATGGTTGCTTCCTTCCAATAGCAACTAGAAAATTCAGTGAAGGTAGGAGCCTACCCACTAGAAAAAGTGTGCACTAGTGCAAGATGTACAAAATTTTCTTTAATAATAAGAAGACAAAGCAAACAACAACAATGATGGTTTTCTCCCATTTTGGGTTTCCACCTAAAAATTTGTTGTCCCTATATGTTGATGTGTTGATGGTGTGTTGTAATTTTTACGGTTTATATGCTCTTATGTTAAATTATACTCATGGTTACTAAATATGCATAGGTCTACAACATAATATGTTGCTAATGGAATAATGGTTCAATAAGACTTTGAAAATAAAAGCACAAGTTGAGAAAAGATTGTGAATGAAATACTGATTCATCTCCCCCTGTTACACAACATTTTTTCACTGTCCCTATACTCCCCGTTCCTTGATCCTAGAGGACCTTTACAATGAACCCTACATGCTTTCCCTTCATGAAGAAATCCCCATTGTGTTCCTCTTCATGAGCAGATCAATTCCCTTTTGCACCATTTCCCCTGAAACTTCTGTTTTGCCCAGTTTACAGGACCAATGTTAATGGCTCTTGTCTTCCCTGTGCTGATGTGCAAAGATTAACACTATCCCTAGCATCGACCGGAGCGACTGAGTTGTGTTCCAGTCACGCCGGTCCTATTATGGAAATTTTTTTAAATTAAGAGCCGAAGCTTCCAGCTCTAGAAGCTTCGTAACATAAGTCTGGTAACTGGTTTGGCTGGATGGGGTCGAGGATGTCAGTTTGGGCTCCTTTCCCCTATAATG
The DNA here is from genome assembly GCA_000404065.3 of Pinus taeda. NCBI lineage: Eukaryota > Viridiplantae > Streptophyta > Pinopsida > Pinales > Pinaceae > Pinus > Pinus taeda. Next base: position 10,497 of record APFE030846182.1, read on the forward strand.
ATGGAACTACCTCAAGGGATAATACCTTCTCCCATGAGAAGAGGATCCATCTCCCATCCATTCATCCTATATAAACCTCCCTTCGTCCCAAGCACAAGCTAGTGTTAGTGTTGAAGTGTCAATGTTGGTGTGCTAGTGCTATTTTTGGTTGGAGTAAATAACAAGTTATTCATAGTTGTAGCACTCTAGTTGTGTGAGGGAGAAGTGTTATTTTGTTTTGGAGTGAAGCCTAAAGGGAAGAGCCTTAAAACTATTGTTGATTGAGGCCATCATGTAATGCTAGCAGAAGTGTGTGGGAACCTGGTCTTGTCAGAGGAGAACAACAACGTCAAGACAATGGTTGTAATCTCTTCTTGATTCAATATATATGCAACTATCGATTGATTTCCTACATGATTTGTCATCTTACATATTCATGGCTTAATGTTTCTTGACTTGTTAAGTAGGTTGAATTACAATTTTTCTATTATCATGGTTGTTGTTTGTTGTTGTTTACTTGTTTTAGGTGCTTGAAGAAGGAAGCGAGAAATAGCTGGAGTGAGAAAGCAAGGACGTCATCAAACGGGATAAGCATACTAAGAGGTAGGCCCTCTTAATTGGTTCTAACCTAAGGAAATCTTCCATAGAATGTATCAGTAGTGACTAGACCCATTATTGGGCTAGAGGAATTTGTTTGTGTCCACACTTATAATTTTACTTCACCACACCCCCCGCCTCCACCAGTATTTCTAAGAAGTTAGAGGGAGTGGTTGCTTCCTTCCAGTAGCAAATAGAAAATTTAGTGAAGGTAGGAGCCTATGCACTAGTAAAAGTGTGCACTAGTGCAAGATGTAAAGAATTTTCTTTAATAATAAGAAGACAAATCAAACAACAACAATGATGGTTTTCTTCCATTTTGTGTTTCCACCTAAAAATTTGTTGTCCCTATATGTTGATGTGTTGATGTGTTGATGGTGCGTTTTACTTTTTACAGTTTATCTGCTCTTATGTTAAATTCTACTCATGGTTACTAAATATGCATAGAGCTACAACATAATGTGTTGCTAATGGAATAATGGTTCAATAAGACTTTGAAAATAAAAGCATAAGTTGAGAAAAATATGATTGTGAATGAAACACTGATTCATCCCCCCTAGTATTTCAAACAATTATTAAAGAAGAGGGACCTGATATCCTCTTACTCTAGAAGACAAAGTTGGGGGAACGTGAAGTCCTCCACACAAGCTATAGTATTTGGTGGGGATGTAATGTCTTTAAAGTCATTTCAAGGGGAGCATCAAGAGGTTTATGCACACTATGGCCTCCTTCAATCTTCATGTTAATCAAGAAGCAAAAATTGTTCCATTGGATTGTGCTCTGTCTTCTTCATCTCTCCACCAGGAAGGTATGCAATATGATCAATGCCCATATGCTTTCAGCATATCAAGAAAAAGTGATCAATACTACTCTTCATCCATGGGAGAAAAAAGGAGGCAACCTTGTTCATGATCCATTTAGAGGAAGAATCAAGGACTTCATCTCCATATAAGATATGATCGATATTAATCTAGATAAAGGAAAATATACTTGGAGCAACAAAAGGGTGGGGCCTGAACACATTGCATCAAGGTTGGATAGATATCTTGTACACAATGACTATCTTAAGCAAAGAGTCTCCTTCTCTTCACAATCATTAGCTTAAAGCAATTATGATCATAGACCAATAGTTTTATTTGTCCATTCACAAAAATATTATGGCCCTCTTCCATTTTGATTTAACTCTCAATGGTCCAAAGCTTTGGAATTCTGTGAAATAGTTTACCAAACCTATTGCTAATGGGTGGTTTGATCCCCTATGTATATTTGGGAGAAAAAATCAAGGCAACAAAAATAGCTTTAAAAACCAAGGCTAAAGCAAATTTCAAAGCAAGAGACAAGGACATAACTACACACACAAAAAAATCTAGAAAAGATTCAACAATGGCTAGAGCAAGAGTTGATTTCTTAGGAGCTATTAAATGAGGAAAAAATTATATTATCTGCAAAATGCTCATAATGCAAAAGATGACATTTGAAGGCTAAAATATAGAAGTTTGTGGTTCTATGGTGGGGATCGAAACACTAACGTTTTCCATAAACAAGCCAAGATGCACCTATAACACAATAATGTGAAATCTATTATGTGGAATGGGGAATCATTAAGCTCCTATTATAAAATAAAAGAATATACCCTCCTTTATTTTGGAGATTCATTTTTGGAACAAGGCCCAATCCATCAGAAAGATGTAGATACTATGTTGGAGCACCCCAGTCTCATCTCTAAAAGAGGATAATGAAAAGTTAATGCATTCATCAACAGAATAAGAAATTTGGGACGTGATCCTATCCATTGATCTTGATGAGCTCCCTGGTCCAAATGGTTTGTCTTCTCCCTTTTTACCTGAAACATTGGCATATTATCAAATTTGATTTTTGTAGGATGGTTGACTATGTCGAATGGAGGTTCAAAAAGGGAAGTGAAATTAACTCAACTTTATTATCACTCATTCCTAAAGAGGTAAATACCCCCCCCCCTACCTTACAAGTTCTGACCAATCTCATTATGCAATGCTTCTTATAAAATAATCTCAAAATCATTGCATCTTGCTTGAAAGCCCATATTTCTTTGATGATATCTGAGAACCAAGAAGGTTTTGTGGGGAAAAGTAAAATTGTGGACAACATCATTCTAGAGGGTGCTTCACAAATGATACTTTATTGTTGGAGAGT
>APFE030846183.1:0-21721 GCA_000404065.3 Pinus taeda
CAAATTTAGCTAGATCTACATGAATTGCCGTTGTAGAAAAAATGCGTCCCAAGACTACACCCTCTGTCATCAGCACATGGAATTTTTCATTATTGAGGCATAGTTTGGTAGTTATACATCATATAAGAAAATTTTCCAAATTATCCAAAGCTTCATGAAATTCGTTACCATAATGATTGAAATAATCCATATAAATCTCACGTCCATATTTGATTAAATTAGAAAATATACTATGAATCGCTCGCTGAAAAGTGGTGAAAAACATTGCAGAACCCAAATGGTAAAACTATGTATGCAAATGTTCCCCATGGAAAGGTGAATTTAGTTTTCTCTTGGTCGCTGGGAGAAATATGAATTTGATAGTATCCACTAAACCCATCTAGGAAAGAAAAGTATATCTTCCTAGCAAGTGTATCAAGAACTGGGTCTACAAACAGGACACGAAAATGATCTTTTTGTGTGGCTTTATTTAGTTATGTATAATCTACAAAAATCCTCCATTTTTAATTATTTTAATGGAATACCACCAATTGTTAAACCCATTGGTTGTCATATATAGGATATATGAAGTTGACATCAAGTAGTTTCTGCAGTTCCTGCTTCACTATGTCCCTAAGACGTGGATTCAATATCTTTTGTGGTTGACAAATTGCTCAAGCATATTTTTCAATGTAAATGTGGTGCATACATAGTTCCGTATCAATTCCTTTCATGTATGCATAGTCCCACGAAAAGGCTTGTTTGTATTTTTGAAGAACCTATATCAATTTCTCACTTTGAAAGTCATTACGGCTAGCATTAACATTCAACGCTTTTCTTGGTTCAATCTCAACAAGAACACTATTGTGTACTGAAGTTGTAGGTATATGGCCATTATTTAACTCCTCTAGTGGATCACCCTAGGCTTCATTATTGAGCATGAATTTCAACATATGAAATGTTGGATATCCTATGGTAGAGGGCTAGCTAATGAAACCATTGATTGTATAATCCCCAGTCTGTCTCTTAAAGGTAAGGGCTTTATCAATAGTAAGGGGAGAATGTAACTTTCCTTCTTCATATTATAGAGGAAGCCACTTAAGGTTGACAGATGACATGTTGGGTTTAGCAGGGGGATATATGATAAGTTTCTTGATGGAATATCCTTTAGAAATCGTCATACTTCCAGTATGACATCCAATGTATGCATCCTTAGTGGCAAGCCATGGTTTACCAGTTTGAGAGGGTGTCCTTCTAGCTTATTTCTAGGGTTAAGAACCGAAAAACCATTGGGTAATCCTTGGAATCCACAGAGAAGATGATATCATCCAGGGTCCCTTCTGAATTTACCACATATCTATCAGCTAACTCGAACATGGTTGGGGTTAGTTTTAATGTGGGTATTCCAAGGAGGGCATAGATTTCAAGTGTTGTGATATTTATAGCAGCTCCTAAGTCCACGAGAGTATTTGGAAAGCTAAGACCCTAAATCTAAATGATGACCATTGGGTTTCTCAGATCATCGTATTTGATGGGAATCTGTTTATCTAAAATAAGATCATAATGTTTCCCCAAGACATGGACTGTAGGAGCGTCTTTTGATTTTCTTCTAGGTTTCTTGACACATAGTTCTTTGATGGACTTAACATAGATTGATATATCTTTGATAGCTTGGAGAAGGGGGATTTTAATACAAAAAATCTATATTTCCCCTAAAAGATCGAATTTAGGGTATGTGGACGACCTTACTATGGCTAGTATTTCTGGAAATGAAGGAGCTCATCTGAAATTTTACTGGATTCTTGATTCTTAGTTAGTTTAATAGGTGATTTTGTCTCACTTATAAATATAGTTGATCCATAAATTGTCTTGGATATTCCACTGGAAAGTTTTTCACAACATATATTACAATAATATATTAAAATTTTGAATTTTTACACTATTATAGTTTATTTAAACCTCTAGCTTTGTAACTTTAATTGTAATTAGTGCATGCATCAGAATGTAAATTATGCATAAAAGTATAAAATGACAAAATAATCTCACCTACACACATAAGCCACAATATATGCTCTGGGAAACCCTTTTAGGAGAATTCCCAACTAGAATGTGAGGTCATTTTGCTCTATTTATTTGTCTAGAAAATAAGGCTGCAAGTACAAATAAGTAATTCCTGTGGCCCATGGCCTGCTATAGCGCATAGATATCCTCTGTGTGTTGTACCTCCTACCTCTCCTGACTATCTTTGCTCAATTATGGAACAAAATTCTCTTGAATGAATGGAATGTCTCTTCCTCCTAGTGGTCCGTTTATAACACAAACTGATAGCCTACTAGTGGTTAAGTTTGACTACATCAACTGTTACAAGAGTTACAATAAAAACTCTTATAGAGCCTTTTACATCAAAAGTGCATGGATATCCCCCTTTCCCATGAATAATAGGAGGCACTGTGACATCCTCTCGAAATATAGGTGTGAAATCAGGAAGGTCTACTTCTGAGTGGCATAACCATTGTGTATAGACTTTGATTGACACTCTTCTTGATCCATTGGAAATATCTCTATATTTAGAATAACATGAAAACGTGTGGTGTTAATGTGATAAAGTATTACACATGAGTTGATTCCTCCACTTTTCCACTCCAAATGTATCGAGATGGATGTAAAACAATATAATGATCCAAACCATGTCACACCTCCCCATTTTGGGAGGCTTTTGGTCTCCAAAATATTTTACTAAATGAGGTGAGGAAGTTTTTCCTCCAGCTTCTCTTTGGTGTACCATTTAGTTTTGCCTGGAAGTTGTCCCTTCAACACAATCTGCCAAAGGTCATGCTGCCCATGTCTTGTAGTTTTGGACCTCTTCTGCAAATTTGTGTCTTCTGTCAACTCTTCCAGAGCATTTGGCACCAAATCATCCAGAAAAGGTAGGAACTATTCATCTTCCTAATATAGCATGGAAGGCTCATAGAGTTTCAAATTCTCTACATTCACAACATAGTAAATATGCATATACGGTGGTAAATTGAGTGGATAGGCATTATCACCCACCTTTTCCAATATATCAAAGGGGCCATATATGAGGGCCTTGATTTTCTTACTGGGCCCTTGGAGCCTCTCCTTGTTCAGTTGTATCCATACTTTGTCTCACACCTTGAACGATTTCTTTGTTTTAGGTTGATCATACCTGGCCTTATACTTCTCCTGTGACTTCTGTAGTGCGTATTGTACCTGTAGATGGATCTACCTGATCTTATCTATAAACTTTTCATCCTCCAAAGCATCTTTTGTAAGATCTTCCCTCACTTCTCTTTTCCGCCCATATGTACTATACAAAGGTGAAGGTGGAAACTGTCCTAAGAAAGTATCAAATGGGCACTTTCATGTAGAAGTGTGGACTGCTCTGTTATAAGAATGTTGTATATATACTATATTTTAATCCTAGGGCTTTGGATGCTTATATTTTTACCCCCTAAGAAGCTGCACCAAAGTCTTGTTAACTATTGTCTTCTCATCTTTCTGTGGATGGAATGATGTAGATCTCTTCAAATCTGTATCCATCTTCTCCCACAATGTAGTCCAAAATGCACTGAGCAATATTGTATCCCTATCTGAAATGATGCTCCTTGGTATCCTGAAGTGCACCCAGACTTGTCCAAAGAACAAGTTTGTTGCTACTTGTCCATTGATGGTATTTTTATAGGCCATCAAAACACACATCTTGCTAAACCTATCAACTACCACAAACAGGTAGTCATGTCCCTTCCTGTTTGTTGGTAAACCTTCGACAAATTTCATGGAAATGCTTTCCGAAGGACTAGTAGGAACAAGTAAGCGATGATATAACCCTTATTTCTTGTTGCTAGTATTGTTGGTACAAGAAATCATGCATTGTATTATGAACCTAGCTACCTACTATTGCATCTTGGGCCAATAAACATACATTTGCAAGTTAGCCACGATCTTCCCTACACGAAAGTGTTGTGCAACCTTGTGGGTGTGAGCCTCTCTGATCAATTGCAATTGACCACCTTTTGGAACACATAGGTTATCCAACCTATAGACTAACCCATCCTGGAGATGGTAGTCAATGGTGTTATCAACATCATGCACATGACTCTGAATCTACAATTGTTGATACACCTCCTTGAAGTCCTCATCTTCTAGATATGCCTCTTTATATGCATCATGGGCAAATGCATCCATGTGCATAAGAGTTCGCAAAGTTGTGATATTTGAAGTGGGTGGACTTGAAAATGTGCCGACCAACTTGTTTGTACTTCCCTTCTTATACTTGATCACCAAATGAAATTGTTGTAAAATAGCCATCCATTTGTAATGTTTGGTTTGTTGTAGCTTACCATAGGCTACAAATTATTGTAACAAATGGTGATCTGTATGGACTATTGTCTCCTCTCCCATCACATAGTGCTTCCACTTCTTCATAGCTTGCACCATGGCATATAACGCCTTATTGTATGTAGGGTATTTAAGGGGCCCCCCATGAAATACTTCGGAATGGTAGCATAGAAGCCTTCGTCTATACATCAAGACAACCCCCATAACATAACCACTGGCATTTGTTTCCACTTCGAAGGGTTTTTGCATGATAATGCTAGAACTAGTGCTTGATTGATCTTCTTCTTTAGCTCCTCGAAAGCCTTATATTGACCTTTCCCCACTAGAAACTTTTGCCACTTGTTGTTATGGCATGGAGCAGTGTTGCTACTGCTGAAAAAGGGGTTATGAATTTCGTCAAGTACTCTGCTGCCCCAATGAGATTCGTAACCTCAGAAATGTTAGTAGGCATCAACCATTTCATTATGGCCTCCATCTTGGAAGGATCTATATTTAGTTCTCGTCCACTTGTCACATACCCCAAATACACCAAAGACTATTGTGCAAAATCGAACTTCTTGAGATTTGCTAGCAATTGGTGCTTCTTCAATGTTAATAACACTTGCATCAAATGTGAAATATGCTCCTCCCAAGTAGCACTATATACTGATATATCATCCAAATAGGCAATAACAAATGAATCTATAAACGGGAACAATAAATTATTCATTAATCTCATAAATGTAATTGGTGCATTACATAGGCCAAATGAAATGATTAACCACTCATAAAAACCTTTCCTAGTTTTGAAGGCTGTCTTCTAGGTATATTCTTTGTTGAATCGAAGTTGATGATTTCCAGACTTCAAGTCCATATTGGTGCAGTAATTTTCTTGCTGTAGTTGATCCAACATATAATCTATCCTGGGCAGGGGGTATCCATTCCTGATCATGATTTTGTTCAATGCCCTGTAATCTATACACATCCACCAAGTCCCATCCTTCTTTGGCACAATGATGATGGGTGAGCCACATTGTGACGTGCTCGGTTGAATGACACCATGTTCTAGTAGTTTTTTCAATTGTTTCTTCACCTCACTTGCTTCTATATAAAACTTCCTATATAGCCCAATATTCGATGATGGGGAGTTCGACAATAGTTGGATCTCATGCTCCACTTATCTCTTAGGTGGTAACTCTTTAGGCTCTCAGAACACATCCTTATATGCCTGTAATAACTTCTCCAATTTTTGTTTTTGTTTCTTGATATAACCCTCCAGGGATGTCATGCCTCTTATTAAATCCTCTCCAAACTAACTTTCTCTTAAAAAAAATAAAACATGCTTCTTGTTGGAACTGATCAATTTCTTGGCTTGGTTGGCACTTACTAGTGAAAATTTCAACTTGTCTTTGTGCGCGTTGATGATGAACGATTTTCCATCCTTGAAAACCTAATACTTGTTGTCTCTCGTCATCAAAATTTCATTGCGCATGTACATGTATGGACTCCCAGACAAGACTCCACATACATCAAGGGGAACCACATCTAGATCTACTTCATCAATAAAATCGACACTGATAGAATATCTAACTTTACACTATTTTGTTACCTTCAGCTCTACATCCTTATTTACCTATCCTAGTGGATATAGGTTTGGATGATCACAAACTTCCAACCCCAACTTCTTGACCAATTCTACTGCAATGATATTCGTCTGTGGTCCTGTGTCAAATAGAGCATCAATTTTTGTCTTCTTGACGTATATCTTTATATGGAAGAGTTTTGTCATTTATTTATCTTCCTACCATTGAAGTCTACTCAAGTTCACCTCCTTCTACATTAATGTGCACATGATATTCTCATCCATGTCTGATCTTCTTTCAACTTGGTTGCTCGAATTAGTGGCCATGAGATTCTTCTTCTTGTTAGCTTTATTCTTGTTAGCTTTATATGGTCATTAATGTTGCAGTGTTTGTAGTGGTTGCTAGGATCTTTGCACCAGTTTGCTATGGTTACCATATTTTTATCTTTTCCCCCCTTTTTCTTCTTCTTTGCCTCCTTAGAAGCTTCTTGTTGATCCTTCTGCTTCAACCCACTTGATTGTGCTCTTTTCGGGCCTATGTTCTCTAGGTACTATGCCTATACACAAGTCTCATCCATCGATTTGGGCTTGAAAGTTGCTCGCATAGATGGTGGTGTATACCCGTCAAATAATTGAATAATACATTTGGGTTCTTTGGAGAGATACACAAAATTATATCCATATTTTTTATTTTGTGGTGTAACCCTACATGCTTTGGTATGACTTTTGTCTAAAGTAATGCCATCGAATCCACTAGTCCTCCATGTACCCAATGGGATAAAACTGTGACTTAATGAGGGTTTTGAAATCTTCCCACTTAGTCACTAGAGGTTATCCTTATAAACTTATGGTTTCTGTGTGGTTCTCGCACCAAGTCAGTGCATGGCCGTCCAATTTTAGTTACGCAAATAAGATTTTTTGTACTTATTCAATCAGATGGACACTGAAATGAAGTTCTAGTTGTTGCAACCAATGATTCAGGTTTAAAGTGCCGATATCACCATGATGTGCCTTCATATCGAATTTTGCTTCCATTTTAGATGGGGATTGATTCACATCACTCTTCCTTTCCCAAAACTTCCCCTATTTCCATATCAGATGCATCTACAGATATGTAGAATGGAAGACATCAGTTTGATCCGTATAGCACATGTATTTTTGAGAAACATTTCTTCAATTTTACAAAAGAAGTATCACACTTATCAGTCCATTCAAATTTTACATGTCTAGTTAATGCATACAATGGCGCTAAATTTTTTTGAAAAATGTGCTATGAAACGAAGATAGTACCCAACATAACCAAGGAATATATGTACCTATGTTGGTGTATGAGGAAAAGGGAGTTTAAGTATTACCTCAACTATAGCTAGATCTAATTGAATACCTATTGTAGAAATAAAGTGTCCCAAGACTACATCCTCTGTCATCAACATATGGCATTTTTCATCGTTGAGATATAGTTTGGTAGGTATACATTGTATAAGAAACTTTTCCAAATTATCCAAAGCTTCATGAAATTCGTTACCATAAGGATTGAAATGATAGATATAAATCTCAAGTCCATCATTGATTAAATTAGAAAATATACTCTGAGTTTCCCTTTGAAAAGTGGTCAATGAATTGCACAACCCAAATGGTAAAACTATGTATGCAAATGTTCCCCATGGACATATGAATGTAGTTTTCTCTTGATCATCAGGAGCGATCTGAATTTGAGAGTATCCACTAAAACCATATAGGAAAGAAAAGTATATCTTTCTAGCAAGTGTATAAAGAACTGGGTCTACAAACATGAGAGGAAAATGACCTTTTTGTTTGGCTTTATTTAGTTCTCTATAATCTACAAAAATCCTCCATTTTCAATTATTTTTAGGGACCACAACCAATGGTGAAACGCATTGGTTGTCATGTATAGGATACATAGATTTGACATCAAGTAGCTTTTGGAGTTCCTACTTCACTATGTCCCTAAGATGTAGATTCAATAACTTTTGTGGTTGAAAAATTGCTAGGGAATATTTTTCAATGTAAATGTGGTGCGTACATAGTTGCGGATCAATGCCTTTCATGTATGCATAGACCCAGGAAAAGGCTTGTTTGTATTTTTGAAGAACCTGTATCAGTTTATCACTTTGGAAGTCATTAAGGCTAGCATTAATATTCAACATTTTTCCTGGTTCAATCTAAACCAGAATACTATTATGGACTGAAGTTGTACGTATATGGTCATTATTTAACTGTTCCAGTGGATCACCCTAGGCTTCATTACTGAGCATGACTTTCAACATATGAAATGTTGGATATCCTATGGTAGAGGGCTAGCTAATGAAACCATTGATTATATAATCCTTAGTCTGTGTCTTAAAGATAAGGGCTTTATCAATAGTAAGGGGAGAATGTAACTTGCCTTATTCATATTCTCGAGGAAGCCACTTCAGGTTGTCAGATTACATGTTGGATTTAGCAGGAGGATATATCACAATGTTCTTGATGGAAAATCCTTTAGAAATAGTCATACTTCAATTCTGATACCCAATGTATGCATCCTCAGTGGCAAGCCATGGTATGTCAATATGAGAGGGTGTCCTTCTAGATTATTTCTACGGTTAAGAACCAAAAATTCATTGGTTATACCTAGGAATCCACAAAGAAGATAATATCATCTAGGGTCCCTTCTGGATTTACCACATATCTATTAGCTAACTTCAACATGGTTGGGGTTGTTTTTAATGTGGTTATTCCAAGGAGGGCATAGGTTTCAAGTGTTGTGATATTTATAGTAGCTCTTAAGTTCACCAGAGTATTTAGAAAGTTAAGACCCTGAATCTGAACAATGACCACTGGGTTCTATGATCATCGTATTTGGTGGAATCTATTTATCTAAAATAAGATCAGAAAGTTTCCCTAGGACATGGAATGTAGGAGGGTCTTTTGATTTTCTTTTAGGTTTCTTGACACATAGTTCTTTGATGGTCTTAACATAGATTGATATATATTTGATAGCTTGGAGAAGGGGGATTTTAACACAAAAATTCTATAGTTCCCATAAAAGATAGAATTTAGGGTATGTGGATGGCCTTACTATGGCGAGTCTTTCTGGAAATGAACGAACATCATCTGAAATTTTACAGGATTCTTGATTCTTAGTTGGTTTACTAGGTGATTTTGTCTCACTAATAACTATAGTTGATCCATAAATTGTTGTGGATGTTCCACTGGAATGTTTTTCACAACATATCTGATAATAATATATTAAAATTTTGAATTTTTTACACTATTGTAGTTTATTTAAACCTCTATGTCTATACATTTAACTGTAATTAGTGAATGCATGAGAATGTAAATTATGCATAAAATTATAGAATGACAAAAAAATCTCTCACACACAAATAAGCCACAAGATAGGCCCTGGGAAACCCTTTTGGGAGAAAACCCAACTAGAAGGTGAGGTCGCTTCGCTCTATTTATTTGTTTGGAAAATAAGGTTGCAAGTACAAATAAGTGATGCTTTGGCCTGTGGGATGTTATAGTGCATAGATATTATTTGTGTGCTCTACCCCCTATCTTTCCTGGCTATCTTTTCTCAACTATGAAACAAAATTCTCTTGAAAGAATGGAATGCCTCTTCCTCCTTCTAGCCAGATTATAACACAACCTGATAGTCTACTAGTGGTTAAGTTTGACTACATCAACTCTTAACTAGAGTTACAATACAAACTCCTATAAAGTCTTTTACATAAAAATTGCATGGATATCCCATTTTTCCATGAATAACGGGGGCTGCTTTGACATCCTCTTGAACTATAGGTCTGAAAACAGGAAGGTGTACTTTTGAGTGGCATAACGTTTTCATATAGAATTTGATTCACGTGCTTCTTGATCTGTTGGAAATATCTTTATATTTAGAATAACATGAAAAATTATGGTGCTAAAGTTATAAATTAGTACGCATGAGTTGATTCCTCTAATTTGTCCACTCCAAATGCATCGATATGGATGGAAAACAATATAATGATCAAATCCATATCACAGATCCCCATTTTTGGAGGCTTTTGGTCACCAAAATATTTTACTAAATGAGGTAAGAAATTTTTTCCTCCACCTTCTCTCTGGTGTACCATTTAGCTTTGCCTGGAAGTTGTCCCTTCAACCCAATCTACCAAAGGTCATGGTACCCATGTCTTGTAGTTCTAGACCTCTTATGCAAAATTGTGTCTTATGTCGACTCTGCCTGAGCATCTAGCGAAAAATCATCCAAAAAAGGTAGGAACTATTCCTCTTCCTAATATACCATGGAAGGCTTATATAGTATCAAATTCTCTACATTCACAACTGAGTAAATCGGTGGTAAATTGAGTAGATAGGCATTATCACCCACCTTTTCCAATATATCAAAGGGGCCATGTCTGAGAGCCTTGATTTTCTTACCAGGCCCTTGTAGCCTCTCCTTGTTCAATTATAGTGATACTTGTCTCACACCTTGAACAAGTTCTTTGTTTTTTATCGAACTTGCCTAGCCTTATAATTCTCCTGTGACTTTTGCACTGTGTCTTGTACATGTTGATGGATATACTTGATCTTCTCTATAAAAATTTTAGCCCCCAAAGCAGCTTCTGTAAGATCTTCCCTCACTCCTCCTTTCCACCCATATGTAATAAACAAAGGTGAAGGTGGAAACTATCCAAAACAAGTTTTAAATGGGAAGTTTCATGTAGAAGTGTGGTATTATTTGGTATAAGAATGTTGATTAATTACTAGATTTTCATCCCAGCTCTTTGGATGCTTATAATTGTATCCCCTTAGAAGTTGCACCAAAGTCTTGTTAACTATTGTCTTCCCATCTGTCTGTGGATGGAATGATGTAGATCTCTTCAAAATTGTATCCATCTCTCCCACAGTGTAGTCTAGAATGCACTGAGAAATATTGTATCCCTATCTGAAATGATGCTCCTTGGTATCCCAAAGTGCACCCAGACTTGTCCAAAGAACAAGTTTGTCGCTTCTTGTCAATTGATGGTATTTTTATAGGGCATCAAATCACACATCCTGTTGAACCTGTCAACTACCATGAATAGGTAGTCATGTTCCTTCCTGGTTTTTGGTAAGCCTTCGACAAAGTTCATGGAAATGCCTTTTGAAGGACTAGTAGGAACAAGTAAGGGGTGATATAACCCCTGTTTTCTGTTGCTAGGCTTGTTGGTACAAGAAAGCATGCATCCTATTATGAACCTAGCTACTTACTATTGCATCTTGGGCCAATACACATACCTTTTCAAGTTAACCATGATCTTCCCTACACCAAAGTGTCATGCAACCTTGTAGGTGTGAGCCTCTCTGATCAATTGCAATCGATCAAATTTCAGAACACATAGCTTATCCAAACTCTAGACCAACCCATCTTGGAGATGGTAGTCAATGGTGTTATCACCATCGTGCACATAACTCTGACTCTACAACTACTGATACGCCTCCTTGAAGTCCTTATCTTCTGGGCATGCCTCTTTATATGCATCATGGGTGAATGGATTGATGTGCATAAGAGTCCACAAAGTTGTGATATTTGATGTGGGTGGTCTTGAAAACATTTCGACCAACTTATTTGTACTACATTTATTATACTTGATCACCAAATGAAACTGTTGTAAAAAACCCTTCCACTTGTAATGTATGGTTTATTGTAGCTTACTATAGGCTAAAAATTATTGTAAAAACTGGTGATCTATGTGGATTATTGTCTCATTTCCCATCACATAGTGCTTCCACTTCTTCACAACTTGCACTATGGCATATAGCTCCTTATTGTAGGTAGGGTAGTTAAGGGATTTCCCATGAAATACTTCAGAATGGTAGCATACAAGCCTTCCTCTCTACATCAAGGAAACTCCAATAACATACCCACTCACATTTGTTTCCACTTGAAAGGCAAACTGCATCATAATGTTAGAACTAGTGATTGATTGAAATTCTTCTTTAGCTCCTTGAAAGCCTTCTACTGACCTTTTCCCGACTAGAAACTCTTGCCACCTATTTTTATGGCATGGAGCGGTGCTGCTACAACTAAAAAAGAGGTTATGAATTTCATAAGTACTGCGTTTCCCCAATGAAAATCCTAACCTCAGAAACATTAGTATGCATTAGCCATTTCATGATGGCCTCCATCTTGGAAGGATTTGTCTTCAGTTCTCCTCTAGTTATCACATACGCCAAATACACCAAGGACTATTGTGCAAAATCACACTTCTTGAGATTTGCTAGCAGTTGGAGCTTCTTCAATATTTCCAACATGTGAATCAAATGTGAAATATGCTCATCCCAAGTAGAACTATATACTAATATATCATCCAAATAGACAATAACAAATGAATCTAGAAAAGCGAACAATATATCATTCATTAATATCATAAATGTAATCGGTGCATTACATAGGCCAAATGGCATGTTTAATCACTCATAAAAACCTGTCCTGGTTTTGGAGGATATATTTTGGGTATATTCTTCATTGAGTCTAAGCTGATGATATCCAGACTTCAAGTCCATCTTGGTGGAGTAATTTTTTTGTTGCAACTAATCCAACAGATAATCTATCATGGGTGGAGGGTATCTATTCTTGATAATGATTTTGTTCAACACGTTGCAATCTATACACATCCATCAAGTCCCATCCTTCTTTGGCACAATGATGATGGGTGACCCACATGGTGACGTACTCAGTTGAATGACACCATGTTCCAGTAGTTGCTGCAATTGTTTCTTCACCTCGCTTTCTTCTAGAACAAATTGCCTATATAGCCCAATATTCGATGATGGGGAGTTTGACAATATTTGGATCTCATGCTCCACTTATCTCTTATATGGTAACCCTTTAGGTTCTGGAAACACATCCCTGTATGCCTGTAATAACTCCTCCAATTGTTATTTTTGTTTCTTAATACAACCATCCAAGGATGCCTTGCCTCTTATTAACTCCTCTTCAGACTGACTTTCTCTTAAAAGAAAAGAAAACATACTTCTTTCTAGAATTGATCAATTTATTTGCTTGGTTGGCACTTACTAGTGAAATATTCAACTTTCTTTTGTGTGCATTAATGATGAACGATTTTCCATCCTTGACAAGATGATACTTTTTGTGTCTCCTCATGAATATTTCATGCGCATGTACACGTATGGACTCCCAAACAAGACTCCACATACATCAAGGGGAACCACATCTAGATCTACTTCATCAATAAAATCAAAACTTATAGCATATCTAACTTTACGCTATTTTGTTACCTTTAGCTCTGCATCCTTATTTACCTATCCCAGTGGATATGGGTTTGGATGATCACAAACTTCCAACCCCAACTTCTTGACCAGGTTTATTGCAATGAGATTTTTCTATGGTCCTGAGTCAAATAGAGCATAAATTTTTGTCTTCTTGACCTATATCTTTATATGGAAGAGTTTGGACATTTCATACTCTTCCTACCATTCAAGGCTACTCAAATTCACCTTCTTCTACATTGATGTACAAACTATATTCTCATCCATGTCTAAGTTTCTTTCAACTTGGTTTCTCAACTTAGTAGCCATGAGTTTCTTCTTCTTGTTATCTTTCTTCTTGTTCCTCAAGGTTAGCTCAGGATTAAACTTGCAACACTTCTCCTTTATATGGCCATCAATGTTGCAATGTTTGCAGTGGTTGCTAGGATCTTTGTACCAATGTCCTATGGCTACCATATTTTTATCTTTTCCCCCCTTTTTTATTCTTCTCCACCTCCTTAGAAGCTTCTTGTTGATCATTCTACTTCAATCCACTTGATTGCGCTCTTTTCAGGCCTATTTTCTCTAGGTATTGTGCCTATACACAAGCATCATCCATCAATTTGGGCTTGAAAGTTGCTCGCGTAGATGGCGGTGTAGATCCCCAAAATACTTGAATAATACATTTGGGTTCTTTGGAGGGATACACAAAATTATAGCCATGTTTTTGATTTTGTGGTGTTCTCTTTCATGCTTTGGCCTGAATTTTGTCTAAAGTAATGCCAATGGATCGACTGGTCCTCCATGTACCCATTGGGATAAAACTATGACTTAATGAGGGTTTTGAAATCTACCAACATAGTCACTAGAGGTTCTCCTTCTAACCTCAGGGTTTCTGTGTGGTTCTCCTAAGAAGTCAGTGCATGGCCCTCCAATTTCAGTCACACAAAGAAGACTTTTTGTCCTTCTTAAATCTAATGGAGACTGAAATAAATTTCTGGTTGTTGCAACCAATGATTCAACTTCAAAGTGTCGACCTCACCATTATATGGCTTGATATCGAAATTTGCTTCCATTCTAGATAGGGATTGATCCACATCACTCGAGTCATGTTGATATTTTATAGATTCTTTCTTCGACTGGTTCTTCATTTCTATCTAATCTTCTACTCCCCCTTATGATTTTTCCTCTACATTTCAACCCCCATCTTCTCCAAATATCCCAAGTTTACTACCTAGGGCTACCATTAGGATATTTACATTATCATCTATATCCTATATTTGTTGTTCCATCCGTGAAAACCATACCTCTGTAGGATCACGATGTTTGTTTACATGTTCATTATCCATGATTAGGGTTTTACGATTTTCAACCCCGCTGATCTAGATCCCCACAATCTCCACAAAATACCAAAATAATTGTGCTTCGATACTGAATGATTTGTAGACTACTGTGGATATTCCACTGGACAGTTTGTCACAACATATTTGATAATAATATATTAAAATTCTAAATTTTTACACTATTATAATTTACTTCATCATGTAGATATATAACTTTAATTTCAATTAGTGCATGCATACACATGGAAATTATGCAAAAAAGTAGAGAATGACAAAATAAAATTACACACACACATAAGACACAAGATGTTCTTTGGCAAGCCCTTTCGAGAAAAAAATAAGCACAAAGGTAAGGTGGCTTCACTCTCTTTCTCTGTCTAGAAAATAAGGTTCAAGGTATAAAGAAGTAATGGTTGTGGCCACTGGGATACTACAATGCACAAATCCTCTCTATGTGCTATACCTCTTATCTCTTCTGGCTATCTTTGCTCAACTATGGACAAGGAGAATTTTAGGGGCTAATATTCACCCATGGGCTAATTTTATATACTTTTTGCAAAAAAAGATTCACTAATTTCCATTTTTTTGTAAAAATAATTTTCCCAAATTTTATAGAATGAAATTATTTTACCGTAAAAATCGTCAAAACATTATATATAAACTATATAAAAATATTATAAATTTGAATATTTTTACAAAAATAGCTCCAAACATTTTATAAATTTCATATTATGGACTAGTGGGATTTGCCAATGTTTCTAAACTTTAAGATAAATTTCCATCTTTAAAATTTTCCTTGACTATGGAACAAAATGCTCTCGAAAAAATGGAATGCATCTTCCTCCTAGTGGCCTGGTTATAACACAACCTGATTACCCACTAGTGGTTATGTTTGACTACATCAACTCTTAACTAGAGTTACAATCCAGAATCTTCTAGAGTCTTTTACATCAAAAACATGTGGCTAGCCTCTTTTTCCATGAATAATGGGGGCTAATGCATCATCCTCCCCAACTATAGGTGTGAAAATAGGAAGGTCAACTTCTGGGTGGCATAATGTTTTCTTACAGACTCTGATTGATGCACTTCTTCCACCATTGGAAATATCTTTGTATGTAGAATAGAATGAAAAGGTGTGGATCTAAGGCGACAAACTTTTACCCTGAAAAATGTCATTTAATGCCTCAAGAAACTCTTCGAAGGTTTTCTACCTCATTTTATCAAATTGGGTCCCACTGGTAAAAATGTCCCATGAGCTGATTCCTCCACTTTTTCCACTCCAAATGCATCGATATGGATGTTAAGAAATTTAATGATCCTATTTATATCAACAATAGAAGGAGGTTTTCTGACTAATGATTCTCTTTAGCATAATTTTCATCTTTCGACTGCTCTATGTTTCATGGAGGGTCCTCTGAAAAATGGTCTACCTAGATATTAAGCGGAGTTCATTACATTCTAAGAATGGAGAAAAACAGTCAGAAGTACCATTAATTTCTAAGAAATGCACAGGTATATTGTTTGGATTTTGATTTGGATGTGCAAGTAGCTGAGGGCGTAATTAAGGTGGAGTGTTTGTGGGTAACTGAAGTGGTGGTTGTAATGGTTGTAGCAGTGGTTGTGATTGAGGCATCGTTCCTACTAATTTATTGATGGGACCAAAGGGGCATTACCAGCTTTGGGACCACATTGGCCTTTGAGTGGGTTGGTTTGGACATTGCGAAGGATATGGATTATTCTGCTTTCCATGGAGGTGAAAAGTATTTTTGGTTCGAATAAGAAGGTCAAGGAAATGAAAAATTTAACCAAGGTGATGGGGAATATGGTAAAGGTTGCTACAATATTAGAATGTTTTTGAACCTACCATTCTATTCCAGGAAACTGTTATTGATTATATTGTCTGGAAAAAGACATGGAGGGGTCTTGAACCATATCTTTAGGGCAATTTTCACACTGTCATCGTTGTGCCATGAAAAATGTTGGTTGTCTCTTCCTTGAATTCTTTATATATGACCTTCAACCCAATGAGATAGGAACAATGATTAGTCAAGTGATATTTGGTATAGATAACACATATTTTCCCTGTATCCAATGGTCATTCCTTATGGCAATGCTTTCATAAAAAATGAGGACAAAATATTGTTAATGCTTCTTATAATTCAACCTACTTCTTCTTTACCTGCAAGACATACAGAATTTTGTAGTCAGTGTGCTTAATATATCTATTTTAGAATTTTCTAGTAGATTGCCAATTTCTACATGTGTGACTCTTGTGCTTGTAGTTATACTACTTCTATTGAGTGGATCATGAATCCCAATATTAGCCCATGTACTCTCATGCAAACACCTGATACACTATTTCACAATATCATCATACTCTTCTTTATAAATATCACCCTGGCCCATTATATTAAGTGTTTTTATCCATTCTTACTCCATTCCTCTAATTAGATCAATTTTCAGTACGTCTTTAGGTAGAGTCGTGTATGGTGATCTTTGAAAGTTATATTGGAACCTATCGATATAATCCTCTAAGGTTTCATCTTCCCTAAATGTCATTTTGAAGATTTCTTCCTGTAAGTATAGGGATCGACAACAATATTGATATTTAGTAAGGATGGCTTGTTTCTTATGGTCCCATGAGTTAATAGCACTTCCCCCTAATCCCATGAACCAACGCAGTGATGTTCCCTTCAAAGTGGAAGGAAATCAATTTAGTTTTTGGGGTTCAATAGTACAATCATGTCCCCAACATAGAACGTCATATTTAAATATAAATGAATATGGGTCTTCAGAGGCCATCCCATGAAAATTTGGAAGATTTTGAAGTGGAATAACCTTCATAGGTTCAGATTGACAATAAGATATTCTATGGTCAAAGTTTGTGTGTCCGATACTACCTTTCCATTTGGTTAAAAATATGCTAGTATCCTTCAAGGCTACCAAAATTGGTAGATACTAAATGAAAGAGACTGGTATGATGAGGAGACCCTAAACATTGTCTAGGTCTTATGGTCATGGTCTAGGTCTTATAGTGAATTGATGGATGCAACGATATCCATTTACTACACTCCAGGAAAATCTAACCATATAGCAAGGATTACTACAAATATACATATTAGAACACAACAAAAAATTAAGATGAGGGTATTCTAAGAAAACAATCGAAATAAGAGCTCAATTGAAACAAAACAAAGAACTTTTACAATAATAACACTTAATTAATTAATTTAATGATGTCTGTTAGTATTGGTAGTTAGCGACAATTAGGTAGGATGACTAAGTTACAAGATAAAACATGTTTACTCTAATAAATGATATATTTCACCCTCTCTCTAATGTTTCTTTGCTTTTCTAACAAGATATTGCGGCAACCCATCCTCTAATTGTGAAGATTGAGAAGAGAGATGAAGCTGGTAATAAAGAAAATAGATTCAAATTTCATGGACCCGAAAATAAAAGAAGAGACGAAGTTAAAAAATATATTGGTTCATGCTTTTATTAGGATAAAATGTAGCTTCTTGTGATAATCCCATGTCTATTAGTGTCAATGCATTTGATGTTTGATCATGTTGATCAATTAATTGTAGTAGGCCAATGGACCAATAGTTTGTCACAATGTTTTTGGACTCTAGAGGCCATTTAACACCTCATTGGTTACGTATTTATGTATTGCACTTGGTGCCATTTCGATATATTCACCGTTTATATAGATAAACAAACTTTGGAAATTTTTTCTCTAATGGTTTGGAATCATGGTTTAAAATGTTAAAAATAAATTTTCTTCTTTAATATCAATCATTTTCTGTATTTTTCTCAATTTGGTTCTATTAGTTTTATCTGGTTCTGGTTCAAACCCTAGTTTGATAGGTGGCCTAGTTCAAAACTCGGTTCTAGTTTTTAAATCTATGTTGCACATGTGCCCATGATGTACAATAAAATGGTAGTATAAAAAATAATTTGAAATATAATTAAAAGAAACCAAATAAGTAACATCATAATAGTATCATTCTAGTAAAAATTATACTAGATACATCAACTTTATGGTGGCAAAGTCAACACTCTGAAAATGATTTTCATCAGCTATACTAGCATAAAATTGGAACATTTTCTTGTGGTTGATTTTGTATTCAAAATTGATGACCATGATTGTTCTTTTCCTTTTTGAATATGAAAATGGAATATGTTAAGATTGTGCTACAATTACATTATATTTTAGTTGTAATGATATTTTATGTTCTTTACTACTTTGGTAGAGTAACTCTACAAATTGAAAACTTGGGAAATGTTAAGCATGTGTTCTTTGAAACTTTCTGTTGTTTATGGGTCCAGGAATTTGCTGTTAAAAAATATTGGACCAAGACATATTAGGAGATGCACTTGAAGAATTCAGAAGTGAGTTATTACCATTGTGTTCTTGGAAAAAAATGTATGATTATCATTTTTTTCTTTAACCTTAGAAAACATATGTGAGTTTCATTTATCTCTCCTGTATTCCTTCTTTTCTAGATATTGTCCTCTTTATTTTCACTTGAGTTGTTAATTTTCTTGCATATACTTGCAACTTGAGTAGGGAGAGAAATCTTATTTCTATTGACTATTATTGAAAGAATGAATGAGAAGGTTGGCTGACAAATTGTCCCACATATACCTGCATTCAGTCTATAACATTACTTGCTTTCATTTTGGATAACTAGTTTTTGCTAATTGTATCTATTTATGCTATTATTGAAAAATTTCCCTTCTTTTCCTGGATTATTCATTGTTCAAGTAAATTATTTAAACATTTTACCAGTGTTCAATGGCTTATGTTTAGTGTAGAAAATTTGGGATTCAATCTTATCTGACATTTTTAACTAACATGTACCATTTATAACACTTCACTGGAAAAATATATGATGCGTTTTGAAAGAGAAATGTTGTTTGCCTATAGTGTTGTATAGCTACCACTTGTAATAATTTATGCATCAAACATGTTGCTTTCTTTTTCATTTTCATTGCTTGTCACAAGATATATTAAATCATGCAAAGTATTATATGTCTATTTAACTGGATTTCAAATTTGGAACATGGCTTGAGTTTCTTTATAATAAATGTTTGAATGACATGCAAAACCATTTGATGTAACCTTAATCACCATGAACACATAATTCCTTGTACCTCTAGTTTTCTTGTTTAATAAACTTAACTTTGTTGTGTGGCAATTGAAATCTGATGATGAATAGTAGGTGATGTTTTCCTACACTTCTTTGCGCTGAGTATAAAGTTATAAACACCCAACAAAGGCTTTTTACTACAGAGAGGAGATTTACAACAAAGGTTTTTTCATAAAAGCTTTATATGTATACATACATACATACATACATACATACATACATACATACATACATACATACATACATACATACATACATAACATACATACAATACATACATACATATAATATATATATATATATATATATATATATATAAATATACTATAATATATAATCTATATATATATAGATAGATAGATATATAGATATATAGATATATCTGCTGAAAGAGAGAGTTTTCACTTATGTTCCAACAATGATTTCTTCAAGGAAAAATAGAAATATCCACCATCAAAATGTAATGCCCACATCCAATTGGATAGTACTTTTTAAATACAAACTTAGACACACAATAGGAAAATAGAGCATGTTTGTGAAAAATAAACCCATGCGCATTTCATCAAGAAGAGAAGTCATAACAAATCCGACATGTAACTTGCACGATGAGATCAAGATGTTAATATTCTCTTAAAATTGTGTTAGATGTCATCCACATTCTAACTAGCCTCCCACTAATTTGTTGCAATTTGAAAATGTTATTTGGACCATTAAGAAACTACATAGACAACTGCTCGGGAATGGGGAGAAAATATTCCCAGATCACACAAACTACATTGCATACCTAACATTATTCACAAAGACTCTCATAGGATCAGGGAAGGATTTTTCTATTTTTGGAATTTACTTATGAAGATACAATTTTATTTAGTGGAAAGAATAGATAGAGCATGGTTAAAATGGTAGGAATCACAATGTAGGAATGAATGGAACTTTTCGTCACAAGGAATCAAAAGTTTGAGAATGGTTGGAGGTGAAAATTTTGATGCTTTTGACAATAGTTAGTATAAGGCTAGATATTACTAGTTAAGATAGTAAAAAGAATGTGTAACCTAGTAAGGACTCGCTACAGTATGATAATGAATATTATGATGACAACCTGTTTTGATCAACATGCAACTCTACATCTCAGCTTCCAGACAAAAGGTATTGAGGAAGGATTCTCAGTTGATTGATTAGCCATGGGAGTCCAATACGATTCTACCTTTGAGAAAGAGGGTTATGGAAATTGAGATATTTTCCAATGGAATATGATGATAATCTACCTTCTAGAAGAGGCTTATGCTAGTTAGATGAGCACCGTGAAATTCTTGGATTTGGGTGTCACATTGTTAAAGACCAAGCAATAATTATAAGAATTATGTTATCAAGCTTTAGTTGTTGAGTGAAGTTGTTTCAAAAACTTTGATATGAATTCCTTATTTGGAGGTAAATAAGAAGTAGTACTTCATATTACCTTGAGTTGTTGCAATAATAAAATTCAAGGTGTCTTAATTAAGTTATTGGTAGTTACACATGAGTAGGTATTTTAACCACTTAGGTTATAAATAAAAGAATAAATTTTTATAATATGCATGATTCCTTTGAATTTCATATTATTTTTTCTTCAAGATTAAGTGCATTAAGTATAAATTCTTTCATGCATGATTCATCTCCCTTAAACATTAATGACAATAACCTATTTCTCATGAGAATTCATTGCATTAGGTGATGCTCACAAAAGTAAATGGGATTAAACTAGCAAAGTAAATTGAACAACATCAATCATCAACTCCCATACTTGGACCTAGTAACTAGGGCTTCCAAAGGACACCTATCCCAAAATTCCTTTGTATCAAGTTTGTTTAACCATGGAATTTTCCCCCATAGTCAATCCCAGTTCTCTTGTTGTCATGTTTAAATGATATAGCTCCCTTTGTATCTGTGTATCTTTGTTTTTTCTAATATGACATAGACACATATTTTCTCTTGCACATAATTTCCTGAAAAAAATTCTATGAAAAGAAATCTTAGGGGTTTATCTCTTCAAACATTAATGGTTGTCAATAATTTGATCCATTACTTGCACCTCAAACTGTCTA